>LPNX010136752.1:211659-223695 GCA_001517045.1 Pseudotsuga menziesii
TTGATATAAATGAAAAAACAAGCACTCATTGCAGTATTTAAAAATGCGCTCCTGTTTTGCTTCATTAAAACATGCTCCAATTTTGTTTCAATAAAATGTGCTCCCATTTCACTTCAATAAAATGTGCTCCCGTTTTGCTTCAATAAAACGTGCTCCCATTTTGTTTAAATTCAAAAATGTATTCCCTCCAAATGATAAGGCCGAGCCTCCATCCATGCTTTCATGGAATTCTTATGCCTACGTGTCTGCTTCATACTTTGCTTTGGATTCAACATGCCTATGCCTTGGAGTATGATAAACCATGGCTAATTCAACATTATATCCAAATTTTCAATATGCTCGTGTTTAGCCATTCATCTGATTATGTTGCACACCTCCATTTTTTATGATATTTTAGAAATAGATATGATTTTTTCGCAAATTCCAAATATGTAAATTTTAACAAGAATACATAATTTTTTCTATTTTTTTCTTATTTATCTTCTGTCATCACTCCTCAACTCAAACAACACACTATTAGTGTTTAGTCCATATCCCTTTCATTTCTCAACCATCTAAAAAAAAATGTTAGGTGGACTAAAGAACATCGACCTCTACATGCTATAAAAAAACCCATTTCCAAATAATTGCATTAAGACATTCAAACATTGCACCCACAATTGACATACCATTTTCAATATTTGATCTCTTAGATAATTAAAAAATAAATTAAAATATTATTTTTACTATTGGAAAAATAGTCATGCACTAGTACTATATGTTCTCTATATGTCTACCGGTTTTCGTAAGTTTATGCCATCATTTAGTCACTCAGACGCTGCACCCACAAAAACATATATCTTATAATTTGTCCCAAAAATAAAAAATTCCCATTAAAAAATATCTAACTTTAGATAATTAACAGCATTTTCAATAGAAAAAAATTGCATATTTGGAAAGTCCATTCAATTTCCCACATTTCTTGTTTTTTACTCATCTCAAGATTCATTGTGTAAGTGTCTCAAAATATCCATACAAGTTGGTGGATGCATGTTTTTTCAATTTTATATTGCATCTAACGTGCCAAAAGAGACCCTCAACTTTGTGCACTCACCCATCCCAAATCAAACAAAAGAGTTATATATATAAAAAAGCCACATACTCTCATTAAAATGAAGTTTGAGTAAGCCTTTTCAAGGATAACTGAAAGTTAATGTACTACATAAGAATAGGACTCAGATACAAACACCAGCTACAAATTGTACACACACACACACACACACACACACACACACACACACACACACAAAAATCCTTCTTAAGAGATGAAACGTCGTTGGTAAGGTTCCATTACAAATCAACTCAAGCAATGATTCATAGAGGAAATCCTTTTGATAATGATCCCAAATTCAAATCCTGAGAATATGAACAAGGGTGAAAAATTAAAATTGAACAAATCAATTAAGAGAGATTAAATCCACCCACTGCTTCACAAGGGTGGAATTCTAAATGGTTTCATATCTCTAGATACATGAACATTTCATAGTATTTTGTAGAGTTATGTGGTAACCAAGAATCCCCTCTAACTTATTGATACCACAAGGAAAGAAGACCTTCTTAATGCAACAAGGAAGTACATGAAGGGATGGGGGTCTTCTATCTACTTCTCCAATAGGTTATATCCCACGATGCATTGTTAGAAGGTAGGATTGGGAGGAATCCTCATAGTACTACTATATGCATAGGTTCTTAGTGCAACTATTACCTGAAACCTCCCTAGCTTGGGATCAATAAAAAAACATAAAACTCGCAGATGAAAGCAATCATGCCTTTAGCACAAAGAAGAATATGTAGAACACATTGGATTTGGAATTATATCAAACTAGTATTTATACATAGATAACTGAATTTGGACAATTGATCAAGAGCATAGATCAAGGGCTTTGATTGTCTCTTCTAGAATACTATTTATTACTTTTTTATCTCTAGCAATCGTCTTCTCAACTACTTAGTCAACGACTGATGGTTTTAGACATAAAATATTCAACAAAAGTTTCTAGGAGGTTGCTTAATTGATCCTAACACTCACCCTTAATTAATAAACCTTTGCAACACCCATCTTATCTCTACATATTTTAAATTTGACCTTTCTCAAGGCCTTGGTGAAAATATGAATAGCATTATCATTTGTGATACAATACAACAAGTCAATTTCATTTGAATGTATATTTTCTCTTGCAAAATGATATTATGTCTCAATATGATTTGACCTAGCATGACACACTAGATTCTTTTGCATCTTTATGGAACCTTGGTTATCACATTTGATGGCTATTGGTACTTTTTCTTTTCTCCAACATCTTCAAGTATCCTCCTTAGTTAAATCACCTCACATGTGGCACTACATAATTCCTTGTACTCAACTTCAATGGATAACAAAGAAACAATTGGTTGTTTCTTGTTGCTCAAAGACAAAATCCCAGATCTAATGTTGAATGCATATCCTGTGGTAGAATTTATATTATCTAGATCTCTTTCCCAAACAAAATATGAAAAAAATTCAACTCAACATTAAACTCACTAGTATATTCAATACCAAAATCAACAGTTCACTTCAAATATCAAAGAACTCTCTTTTCTTCTTTCCAGTGACTGTCATGAGGCTTCTCAATAAATTGACTAAGAATGTTGACTAAATATGCAATACATGGTCTAGTTATAATGAGATAGTTCAAAATTCTCACTAGTTGTCGATACAAAGTACCATCCACATATTTTGTTCCATAATTATTGTATAGTTTAGTATAGACATAGCCTTGTATTCACTCATATGAAACATTTCAAGTAACTCCCTTCTATATTTACTTTGTATGACAAGTTTCCTACCAATTTCTCTCCAGATGTCAAGGCCTAAACAATAATGCAACTCTCTGATATCCTTCATCTCAAACACATGTGAAAACTATTGTTTGATTTTTTCAATCAAATTAGAAGCATTGCTTGTTATGATAAGATCATCAACATACAAGGAAATCAAAGAAACATGACCCTTTTTATCTGACTTGACATACAAGTTAGGATCACTTTTACTCTTCGTAAATCCTTTCTTGAAGAAGAAAGTATCTATATTTACATATCAATATATTGGTGCATGTTTCATTCCATACAAAGCCTTTTCTAATGTACAAATAAGATGTTGTTGATCCTTCTTTACAAACCCTTCTGGATGAACAAGATAAACTTCTTTTTTTAATTCTCAGAAAAGAAGACTTAACATCCATTTGATTTAGTTTTCAATCTTACTTAGTAGCCAATTGCAATGATTAATATAATAGTATTAATATTTGCTACATTTGCAAATGTATCTTCGTAGTATCTCCCTTGTTTTTGTGATTTTAACCCTTGTCTACCAATTTATATTTATACGTTTCTACACTACCATCAACATTTAATTTGGACTTAAATAACCATTTAGATCCTATCGGGACTATCCTCAAGGAGTTTGGCTAATTCTCGTGTTTCATTTTTCATTATGGAATCATATTCTTCTTTCATTGCATCCCTCCATTCCTTATGTTTATTTCTTTCTTAAAATTCAAAGGTACTAGTGACATTCATTACTTGAGTCATTAGGGCATAATCCTTATGCCTGACAATAGTTTGAACATCCCTTGATGATATTCTTAGAAACTCACTATCTTTTGGAATGCAATCCTTTCATGGATTACTCTTGTTTCTTGTAGTTTTACTAACACTTTGATCTTCAACATGTTCAACTTCTTCCCCTTCATTGGAATTCTTTGTTGGTAGATTCCATTCATCATGATCATCCTTCTTTTTTCCTTCATCTGCATATTCATGAAACAAAACATCTATGTTTGCAAATAATTTATGTGTGATAGAATCAAACATCTTATATGTTTTGTGATCATCACAATAAACAATAAAAATGCACTCGATTTATTTAGCATCAAGTTTTCTCCTATCTTCTTTAGGAACATGTGAAAATTCTTTGTTTCTGAATATTCTTAGATGGTTTATTACTATCTTATACCCATAAAGTGCCTCAAAAGGTGTGTTATGATTTGAATTTTTAGTTGGACTTCTATTTTTCAAATAAACAATTGTACTTGTTGCTTCAACCTAAAAACCATTAGACATATTTTTACCCTTTGGCATGTTATGAGCACATTCAACCAGTGTTCTATTTTTTGTCTCAACCATTCCATTTTTCTTAGAAGTATATGGAAACTCCATTTTGCTAAAGAGTATGTGGCATAATAAATTGTTATTGAATTCCATTGTTTTTGCAATATTTGGTGAAGGCGCTTGATGTGTACTCTCCCCCTTGATCTGACCTAGGAATCTTGATGCACCTTCTTGTTTGAATTGCAACCATATTCTTGAATTCTTTAAAATACTAAAAAACATCACTTTTATTGTTAATAAAATAGACCTAAGTGTATCTAGTTCTATCATCTATGAAGATCAATAAATAGTATGGTCCACCAAGTGACCTTATTTGCATGGGACCACAAACATATCTATGCACAAGTTCAAAACTATCCCTTTTTCTTTCATCTATATGAGAAGGAAATTCCTCCCTATGCTACTTACCCAGTGCACATCCTTCACATTGAATATGTTCACTCTTAAGCAATGGAAGTCCTTCTACCATTCCTTATTTTTTAGTAGTAATAAATCATTAAAATTAAGATGGCATACCTTTGATTTCATAGTTATTATGTTGACATGTTTGTAGATGACAATGCTTGATGACCCTTTATTGTAAATCAAGATTATACAATCCTTCAACTCTGGTTCCTCTTACATTCACTTTGTATCAATCTATATGTCCTTCACAACACATTGTGACTTAATAAATTCAAATTTTAGATTTTGCTCTGCAAAAGTAGACACTGAAATTAAATTCTTCTTTATTCTTGGCACATACGTGACATTATGGATTTGTTTCATCTGACCATTAGAAAAAATAACACATATTTCTCCATATCCTTTAATTTCAAGTGATCTAGCATATCCTAGATAGATATTTGTACCATTATTATTTTCATGATATTGATCAAACAAATCCCTATTGCATGACATATGAATTGAAGCATTGAAATCAATAAATTGGGTGTTAACACGATCAGTGTCTGTTGATAAAGCAACATTGGAAACAAACAATTTGAGGTTTTTGAAATCATTACTACTGTGGCATCTTTAACAACAAAATTTCCAAAATGTCTTTTATATTTGGACTCGTTTAAATTCCTTCTACAATCTTTAGCATAATGTCCAAACTTACCACAGTAGTAACATTCACCATTCCTCTTTGGATCAATATTTGTTCTTGGTGGTGGCTTGTCTTGAGCTGATTGTGTATGCAGCTTGCCTTCTTTATTCCTTACTCAGGTATTTCTTTTGTATGGTTTTCTCCCTTTTTCTACCAATGCCAAATCTGATTTAAGAGATATGCTATTGATATTTTTCTTGTGTTCTTCCTCTTGCAAAATGATAACTACCAATTCATCAAAAGTAGGAGCATTTTACCTAGCTGCAAGTCCTATAATAAACATTTGATATTCATCTGACATACCATTTAATGTAACAGTGACTACATTAGTGCTAGAAATTGTTTCACCAATGTCACCTAACTTATCTTTCAGATCTTTGATTCTAGAAAGGAAATTACTAATATTTTCATTATCTTCCATCTTGATTGAAAGGAACTGACTCTTTAGGAGCATAACACATTTTGCATTTTTCCTCTCATATAAACCTTTGAGTTTCCCCCAAGTTTCATGGGACATTTTACATTCTGTTATGTATGGAATGTTATTATCCTTGAGAATGTTTTGAGAAACATTCTCAGGAGCACCTTCACCTTGATATCTCACCTTTCCCAATCATGAACCAAGGATGTGGGGGTAGCTGGTTTGTCTTCATCTCCACACACAATTGACCAAACATTGTAACCTTCCAACAATGTCTACAACTTGAACTTCCAACTCACATAATTCTCTCCATCTAACTTAGTTGACTCATTTAGGTATGAATCAACTAACTAATTGTCCATAACAATAAAAATGATTGACTCTTAAAAACTCAACAAAATGGGATTGTGTACTAGTGAAAATACCCCAACACAAGATAACAGAACATTTAATAATCTATACCCATATTTAATCCCATTCTTGAGTCAAATAAAATATAACATAGAGATATTTCAAATAACAATGTACTACTCTTACCAATAACAATTTCCCAACAAGTTTTTCTTGCAACTCCCAATTCATAATGCACTTCTTCTCTTCAATTCAACTCCCAATTTCTAGCTACGTATCTCCTTATCTAAATGTTTGTGGAAACAACCATACTGGAGATGTAGCAACAACTTCCTTCACCACGTAGCTACTAGGATTATCTAAATATTAATGTATGGTGAGCTCCTCCAATAGCAGAAAATACTGCACCTCTCTCGAACGCAACATATCCCCCTCTTTAAGCATCAACATCAACAAATTTATCAGGATTATGCTCAATAGATGAATTTTGATACTCCCACAAACGACTCTTTTCTTCATGATTTTAACACAACAATCCAAAAAATACAAGTGTTGTGACAACACACCCATAGTTTTGAGAGTGAATCCTTTCTCTACATAAGATTCCAACACTCTGCACAACAATTTGTTTGAACAACTCTCCCTTAATCGGTGACCAAACAAAACAAACCTCACTACTTCACCAAGCTTTGATAGAATACAACTCACTGCTTCAGCAAGTTTTGACAGATCACACTTCATGACTTTACCAAGTTCTATGCTCTCATACCAAATTAGAAAACATTAAACTCGAGGATGACAACCATTGTTCCTTGAGCACAAATAAGAATATACATAACCCACTTTCTTTGGAATTAGATATAAGTAGTATTTATAATTAAATAGTTGAAGTTGGACGGTTGATCAAGGGTTATGATTGTCTCTTCTAGAATCCTATTTATTGCCTTCTTATCTCTAAAAATTGTTTACTCAACTACTCAATTGACAACATATGCTTCTAGATATCAATTATTCAACGGAATTTTCTAGCAGGTTGCTTAATTTATCCTAAAAAAACCCACTGTTAGTGTTTCGTCCATATCCCTTTCATTTCTCAACCATCTAAAAAAAATGTAGTCCATTTCTTCAGCTACAACATACTCAACACTATCAACCCTTATAGTGTGGACACCTTTTAATATACTTTGTTCTTTTTTCGTTGCATCTACAATGATGTATTATTCCTTTATTGTACTTGCATAGTCAACAATATTAAGATCATCAACCTAATCAATTGTATTGATCATGGGTATGCTTCTTCATTTTCTTCATGGGTTAGGGTTGTTTCTTCTTCCCCTTGCAATTCTCCATATTTTGACAAACATTGCATGATTTGTTTCCCATATTCATCTTCAACTTCTTTTTCTGACTTACTATCCAGGGCTTTAATGATTTCATCTAGATTGTATGGAATGCATCTACAATCAAATTCCACCTCATCTTCTTTCAGATATTCATCAACCACAACCTAATCCTTTCTCATGTGTAACTCCTTACTAACAATTATAAATTCATCTTTTGTGAGTGGTATTTTCCTTTTCATCATGATTTTTATAAGACCTTTGAGCCTCCCTTATGTTGAAATTTGATCATATGTTTTGAATCATGTTGAAATTTGATCATGGGTGAAATCATGAAGTTGGGTGTCTATTCCGTGACAAATGCGCTTCCAAAATCATATTCTAGAATCTTTTGGACGAACTAATAATATTTTTCGGCCGAAATAATTTAAAACTTTTCGGCCGAATATATGTTTTTTCGGCCGAAAGATAAAAGTTAACGCCGTAGCTCGTGTTGAACGGCTTGCACAGTTTGCCGGGAAAATCACGTCCGGCTAGGACCGTTTGTTTGATTAATTTTTTGGCCGAATAAGTCTTCGACCGAATGTTTGTTCGGCCGAAGAGTTATTCGGCCGAAAGTTTGTTCGGCCGAATAATTCTTCGGCCGAAAGAAGTTTTTATATATACAAACAGAAGATTACTGTTAATCGTTTTTTACGCCCACGATTATGATGATTTAGTTGGCAGTAGTTATTTGTAGGGGCATGTTGATCATGGTTTGGCTTTACGGTGGATGAGGATTACATTTGTGGCACTCCGTTTGATCGATGTTATTGCAGGCGCTCCGTTTGTACGCTGGTGGTCGAGACTGTGATCTTTTTTCCTGTGTTCTTGCTCGGGTTGCTGCGATGGCTGTTCATTTAGGCTCGGGCGGCTCTGAGGCGGTGCTTTTACGGTCTGCTGTGGCGTTTCTGCGCTGTGGTGGCTGTTCGTTTAGGCTCGGGCGGCTCTGTGGCGGTTTTACGCCCATGATTATGATGATTTGGTTGGCAGTAGTTATTTGCAGGGGCATGTTGATCATGGTTTGGCTTTACGGTGGATGAGGATTACATTTGTGGCGCTCTGTTTGATCGATGTTATTGCAGGCGCTCCGTTTGTACGCTGGTGGTCGAGACTGTGATCTTTTTTCCTGTGTTCTTGCTCGGGTTACTGTGGTGGCTGTTCGTTTAGGCTCGGGTTGCTGTGGTGGCTGTTCGTTTAGGCTCGGGTTGCTGTGGTGGCTGTTCGTTTAGGCTCAGGCGGCTCTGAGGCGGTGCTTTTACGGTCTGCTGTGGCGTTTCTGCGCTGTGGTGGCTGTTCGTTTAGGCTCAGGCGGCTCTGTGGCGGTGCTTTTACAGTCTACTGTGGCGTTTCTGCGCTGTGCTGGTTCGGGCAGTATCCAGGTATTTTTGATCTCTTGTGTGGCAGTGCTTTCTTTCTAGTTCATCTTGAATCAGAGTCAAGTAATTACAATGGTTCTTGAGCTCTGCTGCTATATGATCCCATAATAGATGCCTTGCTCCCTTTAAAGAATATTTTTAACTCCTCCTGTTTGCATATTAATATACTTCCTTCTAGAACTAATCCTTTTATTCTCTGAAATCTTCAATTATATCTTTCTTCTATGTCTATGGCTGAGTATTATAGAGCTGCAATTTATTCCTATTTTTTTTTATCGAATAGTTCTCTTTAGTGTATTTTTCCCTTAAAATTTAGATCAGATAAAGATCCAGTGAGTTTATCATCTAGATCCAAATGGCTATATTGAGAGGATATAGGTTTTGCTGACAACAACTCATTCCTTTCCTTCATTAATTTTGGATTTTAATTCTTGATAACTCTACCTTCTCGCCGCTTAAGCTCTACTTATCCTGCCCCCCCTGCCAGATGGATGGATTCTATACAGCCTTAAATTCAGAAACATAGCTGGGGCTGGGACTGAGACTGGATGATGGGAAATTAGAAAGCAACCCCTTGTTGGACGGGCTTAAGACAGCATTATAGGATATGTCCAGATCACACTTGCTCGAATATGCTCACTTGGTACAGCGTTACACCTTTGCCAGAACCTTCAGCAGAAACATATCGTGGAACTGCCCTCTTTTAGTCATTACAGCCAGAACTTCAGAGATCAAATGGGGTCAGCATTTATACCATTGCTATAATAATATGGTCTGTTCTTCGAACTAAAAAAGGCAGGAAGAGTAGTCTATTCCTAAAAAGAAATCCGTAGTAAAGGCTAGCTAAGAGAACTCTCTCTTGTAGATAAATTAGCTTTATTTAAACCAAGATAAGAAAGTGTAGTTTAGTTTTGACACATCCACCTTGAGTCCGTGGGAGATCCAACCACTTAGAACCTTACCCCCTTATGGAGAATAACAAATTGATTCCATACCATATTCCCTCAAACAACTAGATACTCAGCACCTATGGGTCATCTTGGTTTCACTCATGTATGAAGACTTGGAGCAGCACAACAATGTGTTCAATTGGGAAAACCTAATCTTGAGCAGCCTCATTGCACTTTGTAGAAAGCCAAGTCTCATCTCCTCAGTGTATACCTGGGTACTCCCTCTGTCTCATTTGGGGCGGGTTTTTACCATGTCTCCCGAGGAATCTCAGTACATACAGCATAGGAGACCGTTTGGTACTCCTGATTTGTAATGTCATCATTGTACTCAACAGTCCCTTCGACCTACTTTTGTGGTCACTAGTTGGACATTAATAATCTATCTTATCTACCTCTAGTAAGGAGGCCTTATTAGCCAAATAATCTGCTTGATGGTTTCAGGCTCTTACGACATGACAATACTCAATCAAATCAAACCACCTTGCTTCTGTTAGAATTATTGATACGAGCCTTACCAAAAAATTACAGTCAGGAGTGGATGACTAGCGCATGTATTTTATAATAATTGCTAAGTTTCCAATGACAATCAAATTCCTAATCTACCATGAGTTGGGGATCTTGAGCCCTTGAGAAAGGGCCCCAACGCTTCAGCTTAATAATTGGTTGCTTCACCTAAACCCCATTTGAAAGTTACTACTTGTCCTCCATGGGGATATATCATGATCACTGCCATGCCCCCCCTCTCCATTGCACCTGTCACTCTTACTGTTTAATGTAGTTCAGTGAATGCTTCTGCTTCTTTTTGTGTGAGTTTTTGCTAGTGCATTTTATTTAAACTCTATCATGACAAAGCCTTGGTAAACTGCAACAACAGTAGAACTTAAAACTTGCTTAGTTATTTAGCATTGTCTTCGTCTTCATGCTATGGAAAAATATTTTAGTGACATCCAGAAACATGTCACAACACATATTCGTGACAGGTTTTTGAAACAAACTTTAAAAGGTTTGTAGTCTGTTTTTATATAAAGATAGTCTACTTTTGGATCTGTAGAATAGCTTATAGAGGATTCCAAATTAGGTAGACCTTTCCTTTATATAACATTGACTATTAACTATCCTCATTGTTCATAAAGTATATTGACTTTTGTTAGTGTGTTTTACAAACTTTAAAGGCTGTAGAAATTTAGGGTATATACATTCTTAAAGAGGGATGGTGCGGAGAGAAAATAGAAGTTATATTTCATTAATGATGTTGCAGCAATGCATCTGTTCATGCCATAAATCATCACAGGTGCCATATTTATAGTACCCCTAGTAGGGTTTGTGGATAATAGAACCCCTACTTGGGTAGGTGGTTTAACCACCTAACCCCTAACTTCAACATCTAACATTACATTGTTCATGTTTTGAACATATAAAATAACATAAGTATTAATTTTTAACAGCACCTTATTGAATGCTACTACTTGTTGGACATTAATAAAAATTATCTTATCTTTATCTAACAAAGGGAACTATGAACAATCTGGCTGCTGCCCTCCTATTTTTTGCATTTTTTAGTTTTTCTTATTATCAGAGTATATTAACGAGTTCGATACAATCTCTATGCATTCATGTTGATCAAGGCCACTAGATCTTATCCATCCTCAATTCCAAATAGGTGAATTGAGAAGATCTACTATCTTTATTAGATACAAAATACCTTTGAAATTTCAATTTTTTATTAATGGTTGAAGCAATTTATATTTTGTAACACAATGCACCTAGGGATCCCCTCTTATTCTTACTTTGCTCCCATTTTCCACTCCAAGAAAAAGTTTCCGACAATTGGAAATGATTTTACTAGTGCATTCGATATTATGGAAGCTTATATGTTATTATTTTCATTGATGGTATAATCAAGTTGTCTAGTGACAATGGATCTATGTATTATGCTTCATCACTTGATTACATAGCCATGCTTCTTTTATCAACATGCAAAGACTCTTTCACTTCAAAGCTTACCGAAGTGGTATTGTATATTCTTCAAACCCCACTTGTCATCTTCTTTAAGTTTTGTTATATCCTTCCATTTCAGTGAAGGAACAAATTCCCTATATTTACTGACTTGTCTTGTATTTTCAGGTGAAGGTACTTATACCCCAATTGAGAAAAATTCTATCAGACAAGATGCATTATAATTGGATGCGAGAGGCCTTGTTGTACATAATTATTTCTACACAAAAGTATCGGTTTTATTCATTTTTATCACTATGTATAGCCAAAATCCATTGGGATT
>LPNX010136752.1:227423-297927 GCA_001517045.1 Pseudotsuga menziesii
ATTACATGTTGAAAATGAAGTCTTGAAAATATTTAATATGGCTAATTGCAAGGAATCCCCAACACAAGTAATAACATGATTAAAACTAAGCAAGGATGATGATGGATCAAATGTAGATCCTACATTGTTTAAAAGGTTGGTTGGAAGCCTTGTGTATCTCACTGTGAAAAGGATAGACACCATGTATGGAGTAAGTCCGATTTCATGTTTTTAGAGTCACCAAAAGACTCTCATTGGCAAGAAAATTCCAAACTTACTTGATACATTGATAGCGACAATGGAGGTAGCATAGATAGATGACAAGAAAATCACATTTTGGGTATATGTTTGATTTTGGTACAAGTGTTGTTGTTGGATTTAAAGAAACAACCCATTGTAGCTCTTTCTTCAGCAGAAGCAGAGTATGTTGCAGCTACAAGCATTGCATGTCAAGTTGTTTAGATGTGGATAATGTTAAAAGACTTGTTGTAGAACCAACAAGAACCTACAACCATTTACTGCGACAACAATTCATCCATTTCATTGTCGAAGAACCATGAGTTCCATAAGAGAACCAAACATATTGACACAAGGTATCAATTCATAAGAGAATTGGTAAATAACAAAAAAATTGCTTAGAATTTTGTACGTCTGAAGATCAACTAGAAGACATCTTTACAAAACCTTTTCTAAGGGACACATTCCAGTATATGCAAAGTTGTTTAGGGTTGAAAAATTATTTACAGTGAATTATGTCATGCACAAAGTAAGTTCGAGCTTTGAAACATTTTGTAAAATTTTGGTTTAATGATCCCCATCTCATAATTAAGCGAAGCTATTGGAGAAATTAATTACAAGGTGATGTCTTTCAAATCCCATCCGGCTAAGTCAAAGTTCGTAGAAGTACAAAGTTGTCAAATAATATGTCAGCAAGCATGGTGCACGCTTCCTTATATTTATTCAGCCATGTTTTTTGAATTCAAGTTGTTAGGTAGATTTACACTCATGAATTAATTTATAGTCTTTAATGTTAGTCAATAGCTTCCAAGAGAAACAAAATTTAATCTTTGTATATGTAGAATAAGAATGAATGAAAAACAGAGTATGTTGTAGTAAGAGATAAAGGAGACGAAGAAAAAGTCCGAGAAGTGTTTGAGACCCCAACATCGTACTTTTTGGAAATTATTGAAAACTCAAGCTTTGTAAAAGGTTAAAAATACAAGTAAAGTTTGAATCCTTTTGTATGCAACTATAGTTTCCCTATTTTTTCATGGTAAGATATAAACCTATAGTTTTTATGTGTTTACTTTCAAGAATATTTATGCTGCACATATTCTCCATAATTACATGTGTGAATCATATTAACATTTACCATTTGTAAAAGAAATCAAGAATCCCCAATATTTCACCATGCAAAAGTTTTGTTTTAATGGTAGAGTAACATCTACATAAGTCTCATTTAAATATTTTGCTTATTTGATATTGTGGGATTGTCATAGTAAAGTTTTGTCTAAGTTCACATCAAGTCAAGGAGTTCACATCAAGTCAAGGAGTGGTGAGAAGTGTTTTTCATTTCATAATTAATAAGCAAAGAAATACCTTTATTATAAAGTTCAGTTAAGTGTAGACGTTTCGAAATGAAGTCATGTCGTAGTTTTGTCAAATTACTGGGTGGTGAAAAAGTGTCTTTCACGTCGAAGTGAATGATACACTTTATAAAATAAAATACTCCTTTAATATTATAACTTTGTCAAAGTGAATGTCTATCGAAGTAAATGTGTGTGAGTAAAAATCCGTTAAAATGTTCAATCGAAGTGAAAGTGAAAGTGAAAGTTGAATATTGTTGAAGTAAAGTTTGTCGCAGTCATGTGTGGAGACTTGTGGATTTTAATTCGGTCAGAATAAATCTCGTCCCAGTAAAATCGCGTCAAAGTTAATTTGGTCGAAGTAAAAGTAGGGTTTCCCGAAATAATTGTGTCGCAATCCAAGGGGTCAGAATAAATCTCGTCCCAGTAAAATCGCGTCAAAGTTAATTTGGTCGAAGTAAACTTGTCGAAGTAAAAGTAGGGTTTCCCGAAATAATTGTGTCGCAATCCAAGAACATTAAATATTTACTGCACAGTTCATGTAAAACAAGTTTGATTGTCACAGTTTTCCTTGAACGACAAACCTCACTCAGTTGCTACTACTCTCTCATATGCAATTTTTCTAGGGTCATAATCACTCTCGATAGCAAGGTGTTTTCTCTGAGCTCTAATAGGATTCAAGTTTGACTAGCTCTAAATAAAAACCCACGTACCAATTTAAAGGCATGGAAGCGCAAAACCGAATCCAGAAGAAAAAACCAGTGATCTCTTTTACTAAGCAGAAATGAAATTTGTATACCATCAATCGATTAATTTTGGGCCAAATTGGCATCTCCAAAACCGATATGCTTTTCCATGTAAAATTCTACAGCTCGGTTATTAAACAAGGTAAAACCATTTTGGGTTCGAATGTGCACATAACATGAGGCAATTCTCTTCCAACTAAAATCTCTAAAATGGGGAAAATTAACTTTGTTATCCTACAGGACTTGAACGTCAGATTTGAAGGCTAATTTGCGGTTAATTAAGCCATCAATCAGGTTTAATATTTGACAGTGATTCACCTGTTGATATAGATCGACAACAATAGAATTTATTGTTGTACCTAAACCTGTAGGTAAGAGTAATTGCTCCCAACAATAGTTAGCAATATTTTTGAATTTTTTATTTATTGGAAGGATATTGGTTATATTTATAATTAATGGCATGGTCACGTGTTAGGTCAATAGGACTATTATTTCAATTTTGGATGGGATATTGTGTGTTTTAATCAATACTATGGAATGAGCAAACTCAATTTGTTATTCTTGAATATCCTTAGTCATGTGCACATCTCAATCACTAAACCAGTCTCCAATCGCTAACTTATCACTATCGATGTGGATAACTTATGGCCAGTGGCTATCACCGTTTGGTGACTAACAGATCACTATCAGTGTTCCCTATGGGTAGCTACTAAATCCATGGTCGCAAATAATTTATGGCCAATGGCTAAGATGAAACGGATTGACTTGTGGAGCCTCAAATTGCTAACCGATCACTGGGTTTTCTTCAATTTTATTTGTCAATTGTCGATTACTATTCACGTTCACCAACTGATGGTGATCAGTTGTGCTAGTAATTCAAATATGCTCAAGCAGAACAGGGACCAGAATTCAGTCATATCATTTGCAAACTTGCTATATATCAAGATAATAGTAATGGCATTAATGGCATGGTCACGTGTTAGGTCAATAGGAATATTATTTCAATTTTGGATGGGATAATGTGTATTTTAATCAATACTATGGAATGAGCAAACTCAATTTGTTATTCTTGAATATCCTTAGTCATGTGCACATCTCAATCACTAAACCAGTCTCCAATCGCTAACTTATCACTATCGATGTGGATAATTTATGGCCAGTGGCTATCACCGTTTGGTGACTAACAGATCACTATCAGTGTTCCCTATGGGTAGCTACTAAATCCATGGTCGCAAATAATTTATGGCCAATGGCTAAGATGAAACGGATTGACTTGTGGAGCCTCAAATTGCTAACCGATCACTGGGTTTTCTTCAATTTTATTTGTCAATTGTCGATTACTATTCACGTTCACCAACTGATGGTGATCAGTTGTGCTAGTAATTCAAATATGCTCAAGCAGAACAGGGACCAGAATTCAGTCATATCATTTGCAAACTTGCTATATATCAAGATAATAGTAATTCAAATATGCTCAAGCAGAACATGGACCAGAATTTAGTTATATCATTTGCAAACTTGCTATATATCAAGATAAAATAATTACGTCAATGGGCATTCATATATTATCTCATATTTTGGGTTTCTTTTGAGCAAATCAACAAGATTAATCGGAGTGGAATGAGAGTATAGTCGGGATTCATTTTATGGTCTTCGTATCTTATTATGCTTAAATGCATCTTGATTAAGATTTAAATAAGATTCAATTAACCAGTGGTTAATTTCATATCAATTTTTGTTTATTTGTTTTTTTAATATGAGTTCTCATTTTTTTTTATTAAATAGTATTTTTTTTATGTTTATATTAATTAGCTTATGTTATAGCTATAACATGGATAAAAACTAAACTAATATTATTTTTATGCTGATAGGTGTATATATCTTAGAATTTTGGGGTGGACTACCATCTATGTTTTTACATCTATGGACGAGAATAAGACAGGTGTACTGTCCAGATTGATTCTATGGGCTTCGTCCAATATTCATAATTAACAATTTCAAAAAAATAAAAAATAGCATAGTTAACATATGATAATTACACTTCATGATAGTAGGGAAAATTAAACTTTAACTTCAACTATTCAATTATAAGATACAACTATGAGATTAACTCCATTAATGATATAGCTATTAACTTAACTTCAACTCTAGTCATGAAGTTATATTGGATGATTATTAGCTTAACTATTAAATACACCCATTAGCTTAACTCCAATTACTTTACAACTATTAGCTTAACTTCAACTCTAATCATAATTATATTGGATAACTATTAGATTAACTATTAGATAACTATTAGGTTAAATCCAATATTGATACAACTATTAAATTAAATAAATAAAACTATTAGATGAACATGTAGTTGTACTTAGATAATGATTCCATCTCTTATCCTGAGAAGTCAGCCTTCATTGCACTGAACCACGCACCGCCCAATTACCTTTCCATTTGGCATTGTAGCATCATGAGAACAATCAGTTAGGCAATGTGTTCTGATTGTGATAGGCTCAATGCCATCTATAAATACGAATAAGAAGAGGTGAGGACTGTCAAAAACAATTTCTTCCAACCTGTGAGTACAAAACTTTAGGTGAGGCCAAAATTTCCATTAAGTCATTGAGTCCATAACTTCCATTAAATAGTGTATTAATAATTTATTATAGATCTCAATGTGTCAAATATATGTCTTTTGATGTGTTCTGAACATATTAATATTATTAATATGGTTATTGCTATTAGAATTTTGGGGTCGACTACCATCTATGTTTCTTCATCTATGGACGAGAATGAGACAAGTGTACTATCCAGATTGATTCTATGGGCATTGTCCAAAATTCATAACAAACAATTTAAAACAAAACAAAAAATAGCTAAGTTAACATGTGATAAGTGCACTTTGTGATAGTTGGAAGAATTAAACATTAACTTCAACTATTGGATTATAAGGTACAACTATGAGCTTAACTCCATTATTGATATAACTATTAGCTTAACTTCAACTGTAATCATGACTTTTACTTGAATTAACTTTTTAAGTAACTATTAGATACAACTATTAACTTAAATCCAATGATTCTATAACTATTAACTTAACTTCAACTCTAATCACAGTTATATTGGATGACTATTAGCTTAACCATTAGATACAACTATTAGCTTAACTTCAACTCTAATCAGAGTTATATTGGATAGCTATTAGTCTAACTATTAGATAACTATTAAGTTAACTCCAATATTGATACAACTATTAAATTAAATTTAGATGAACATAGTAATAAAAAATTATTAAATGAACGTGTAGCTTGAGAAGTCCTTCATTGCAATGAAATCATGCATCGCTCAATAACCTTTCCATTTGGCACTGTAGCATCATGAGAAAAATAAGCTAGGCAGTGTGTTCTGAGGGTGATAAGCTCAATGAAATTTATAAATATGAATAAGAAGAGATAAGGGTTCTCAAAAGTTTATGCTTCTAACCGGTAAGTACAGAACTATGAGAGAGTGTCAAACTTTCATTAAGCGAGTCAGTCAATAACTTCCATTAAATAGTGTATTAGTAATTTATAGCAATCTTTATGTCGATTGCAGATTCCCTCAACCTGCAGACATGGACTCTTGGGACCGCTTCTCCATATTCCTTTACATAAACAGACGTTGGCCTGCAGTGCCTTTTAGCTTCCGGAATCGTTTTTCCTATAGCTGTCGGAAAACTGTACCCTGTGACCTTTTAGACGTTTGGATCTTGATCTCTACTGGATAATTAAATGCATCGAGATTCTGGAGATCCATCCATGCCATATTTCGCGGAGGTCAGCGACATATGAGGGGACTGTTATCGCTCACCTGGACAACGCCTCAAAACACACCGATTACATGCGTCTTTAAAATTTGAACTTGAAATTTAATAATATTTTCTTGGCACTTGTGTTCAGCATATCTTATTTATTCATTTCCATTCAAAATATTTCCACCAGATTTGTTGTGATTGGTAGGCTTGTGTATGTGGAGCTTAGCATTGATAAATCAGTGGCAACTAACACACATTGAATAGAAATAGGTTATAGATTCCACCCTTGCATGTTATAGATTCCGACTTTAATTCCATGAAATAGGAAATGGAGATGGAGATTCTATGTATATTTTAAAATGTATAAGATTAAATTTAAATTTCTTTAATGAAATGGAAGCGCATGTTATGTTAAATGACATAAATGTTAGATTCCAAGATTTTTTAAAGAATGAAATGTGTTAATTTTTTTAAAATTTTATTTAAATTTTTTTTTCCTATATTTGAGTTCTTTAAATGTTTCTAATTATTTTTTCCACCTATATTTTCAGAGTCCAAATTTTTTATAATTTAAATTTATAATTTTTTTAAATAATAAAATGAATTGAATTTCTATACCATAAAAATAATAAAACCATCTTAAAAAATAAAAAACAAAGAAATAAAATATATATAAAAATAAAATAAATTTATATAATGGTAAATATTATTGATTATGTTTAATGTCTAAACTTTATTTTATCATACTTTAAAAAGGAATTAATTAGTTTGCTTTAAAATTGTATTTTGTGCTAAAAAACCTTGAAAAGAAGTGTTCCCAAATACCATAATTTTGATGTTTTAGAAGGATAGAATGGTTGTTATTACAACAAAGATTATAAAACTAAGATCTAGTGTGGGTGTGTATATATGACACTTTCAGAGAAAGTGTTTTTCGTCCTCAACCCTCATAGTATCACAAAGATGGCAAATCCTTTCTCCCACCGTGTTTTATGAAGTGTCCAATAACTTGTTTCATTATATAACTTAAGAGAATTCATTAGTATCTTGGTTATATTAATTTTCTTATCTTAGCTATTATTATTGCCTTAAAAATATTAATGCATTATTATTCTTCTAAATTTATTTTAAACAATTAATTTAATATATATTTTATTTATTTAAATGAAAAATATACCTTCTCTCAGTTAAAAATAATATATAAATACAAATATTATTATATATAAAATTCACATCAAAATTTTATATTTATATTTATATTTATATTTATACGATAAAGTACTATTATTATTTTATTTCATTTTTAAAATATTGTATATAAATGTGGGATATGAATGGTGGGATAGGCAATTGCCTATATTGAACATAGCGCAAATTACAAACTTGGATGGATAAAAAAAAGTTATTATAAACATATACGTATGGTTAACCCAAAATATGTTATATACATATATATAATGTTTCATATATATATATGAAATGTTTCTTTGTAAGAGATTTTTTTTCTAATTAAAAATATTATATATATATGAAATGTTTTTTGTAAGGGATTTCATTTCTAAAAAATACTAGTCAATTATAACTAAATATTTTTACTCACATATCTATATTAATAATATGCATTAATAAAGGATGGAGAACATCAATAATTATAACTATCACTGTCACCCTACAACCATAATTGATATCTCTTACACATTTATTATTTGTGGATGACATTTTACATTCATGTTTTGGGTCCAAAGTTGTTACGGAGAGAAATTCCTATGGCTTGGCGTACCACAACAGACAGCTTTGACTCCAGAAATCAATCTTTCCCAATATGCAATAGAAATAAAATGTCTAACACTAAAGGATCAGACCTCGTACCTTATTCCGGATGGTTGAAGTAGATCCCCGTTGAGCTTTCCAATCTTCAGCTTGAATTGATATAATACTTCCTCAACAACAAGTAAACAATACAAGCATACTATATATCATGGTGTTAGATCTATTCTAGCATATATAATCAATAATGTAAAAGCATTTGACATATTCCAATGGATACAATATTCAATCAAATACACATCATTGGACAAGGAAAGATAGTTCTTATTAATATAAATCAGAGATTACAAGATAGATACAACCTCTGACGGCACGTCTGCGAATTGGAGAAACTGAATCCCCCACTTGGGCCTCCACCACCTCAATCCTCCATCACTTAGATAGCAAGCTCACTAGCAAAATGCAAGCTTGGGAAGAACACAACAGTGCTCCAAAGGGACAAAGGGATGCAGACTCAAGCATAAATTCCGGCAACAATGGACTATAGTTTCGTTGCTTTCAATCTCTCTATATGCCTTCAATGTACCAAGGGGTTCCTTATATAGCTTCACAAGGGATAATGAAGGGTCGAATCCGAGCGATCTCAAGACATATGGAAGGCCAAGAGTCAAATGAGTCGGATCCATGTCAAGGAAAACTCCAAAAGGATTTGGATTATGCACACATCCCGATGTACGCGGATATAGGGGTCAAACTCGCATATGTACGCTGTTATCAGGGAAAAAGCCGCATATATCATCTTTTATATAGTTTTAGGGATGATTAAGGAAACATCGAAGGATAAAATATGGTCCATGGGGTCTAAAGAGTCTGCAGCGAGACAGGGGAAGGCCATACAAAGTGTGATTCACCTAGAGTAGTGAAATCCGCTATAACAGATGCCCCCTAATGTGTGAGGTCAGAGGGGTCATACGATGGCTAAAATACATTATAAGTCCATCCTAGAAGTGGAGTGATGAAGGATCCAAAATGGAAGACCAGCCACCCAATCAGCATAGTACAATGATACAACTCTGCATATAAATGCAAGTACATATAGCAGTCCCGGATACATAAGAGTACAATGGCCATGAATAGGCATAATACATGATATCACATATGTGGTCATTGCCATGTACAATATACATAGATCAGAATCTCCATGATGAATATATACAAAGGAACATGATCTCCAAAATGGCTGAAGATATACAATAGATCAAGATCTCCATAGTGGCTGGAAATGTCTGACATACACTGGAATCAAGTCACGAGAGCTGAAATCTCATGAACACTGGCATGATCAAGGAGGTAGCATATAAGAGATGCCACCAGTCTGGAAGGTCTTCTACACAAACCGCTACGAGTACATGTCCTACTATGCGAATAGAGGTGTCAAGGTCGAACATAGTAGTCCATCGTCTGATTACCGGTCATTGATGTATACCGTTAACAGACGCGAGATTACCCACTGATAATGATAATGGGAATCAAGGTACTAGAGTGCAAACTACCAAGTGTGAATAGATGTGTTGAGGTCGAACACTTTAGAGAATCCATTGATCAGGGGACATTGATGTATTCCCAAGAAACTATCAATGGCGAGAGAACCTGCCACTGATGACTGTACATCTCAAGGCACTCAAAAGGACTCTAGATTCCAATCCCAGAATAAATGATCTGAATTCGATGGGATGAAATCCGTTGGAAGGAGGGCATTACGGCATCCCCCATTATCCAACATGAGGTACTCAGCAAAGTTGTCTAATGTGGAAGGGCTCGATCATAAAGTGCACGAACCAGTAACTGTACCGAGAATGGCCGACATGCAAAGTCAAGATAACTGAGGAATGGCCGACACAAGCTTCAACTTCCTTCGAACAAGAGCATAACGACGTATGGTGACTGAATGAAGGCAGCATAGACTCGATATACAAACTGGGACATCTCTGTGACACAGGAGGCATCAACAGAGGCTCCATAGGGACTGGAAGCTTAACCAATCGGTGTAGATAAACTCAGATAAAGAGTACATCTCCTAAGTCAAACTATAACCCAACCAATGGATGTGATATACAGTGCTCTATTCGAAGGCGATACGACTTGACAGCTGCCAAAAGATAACATCTTTTCTTGTCTGGCTTTTTGGTTTTTTTATTTTTTTGGACTTTTTCAGTTATTTGAAAAGCTTGAAAAAAGAATAAACTAGCTTTATAGTTACAAACTAGGAGGAGACAAGTGTCATAAGGGCAAACAAACTAGTTCCAAGCAGTGGAACATACCTATGCTCAATGCAAGGATACATGTGTAGGATATCGACACTCGGGGGAAAATCCCCTCCTGGTAAAAATGGAATCAAGCTGCGAAGGATATAAAAATGGCTCTGCATGGCTAGACATGAGACAAGCTCAGGCTATATGGCTGAAAAGTAATGTCAGGGGAGCCGGCATAAAGCTCAATAAGGCAGGCAAAGATCATGATAATGCATTCACAACTTGACATAAGGGGAGTCTAGAGGGAAAAAGGCCAGCATAAGATCAAGAGGAGTATTAGGCTCTTGCTAAATGTCATGGCAATACTATACAACGGACTCCAACACCCTAAAGGAGAAAACGTCGGCATGGGCACCAAATGCAAATAAGGCGCTAACTAGGGTACCCATGTAAGGTGGAACTCTACCACTCACATCATGCCACTTCTATAGCAGCAAGAAGGTTCTGTGACATAAAAGAGTGGGTTCGTAGCTAAGGTCATAGTGACATGGTCATAAGGTCATGAAAAATGCAAACGGTGGTGAACCTAACCTATATGCCAGTATAGATGTTATACCTGAGATCAGTACGAACGGGTCAATCCAATGGCTGAAATGACACTGAAAATGGTCTTCTACATCACAAATTATGTCAGAAACGGTCCAAAACGGTTAGAAACTATCAAAACTATACGAAAGGGGGTAAAAATTTTCAAATATTTGAAAATTTTTCTATAAATAGTAAAAAATATAAATCATTTGAAACTTTTACCCATTGGAGCTCTGATATTCAACTGCAAATTCCAGGGGATCCAACCGGCGGAATTCACAACCGTTTCTTCCAGGTAGTTACTCATGCTCTCCTCATGCATTTCAATATATTTTTTGTTGATTTTCATGGAAAAATGAGGTAGTTTAGGCCATCCTTAAATGAGCACTGCGGCCCACGCGGATATCGAAGCTTTTTCCGCATATAGGGCTGGCTACATGCTAAAAAGAGGCTAGAAACCGCGTACATACGCGGCTGTTTGCAAAACAGTCGCGTATGACGCCACGCAAGGAAATATATAAGAATCTAATGGTCAAAATGGCTATTTCTATTACAGGATGGTGCTAGAATGGAGAGAGCACGAGCATGGTGAAGTAGAGGAAGCTGTAAGGGCTGACGTGATGGCTCAACAAGCTCTTAGAAGATGCGGACTCTACAAGTTTTGGTGCCTTGGTGGCTTGAGGGCCAAACCAAGACTGCTAGAGATGCTGGTAAACTATTGGGATCCAGACTCAGAGTCCTTCAGGATAGATGGGATGTCTCTCACTATAGAGGTGGAAGACATATACTTCATCACAGGTCTATCTAGACGAGGGGAGATGTTGAACCTTCGTTCTCGAGGTGGGCCAGGCGGTGGGCTTACTATCGATGAGTACGTAGCTATGTACTGTTACCCAGATACTGAGAAGGTGGGAAGTCAAGTCCCCACCAATGCTATATAGGTGCTGGGCCTAAAGGCCATACTACTGACGCTGGGCAGGATAGCAGGCTTAGCCTCACTCCATCAGGCCTCGTGGCCACTGATGTACTATGAGGTGGAGTGTATGAGATCGACCATATATGACTGGAGCACTACACTACTGAGCAACATGAAACACTAGCTCAGTGAGTGTAAGGTAGGTAGGATATAGAACTTTGGGTTCAACAGCATATTGAGCACATTTTTCTTCGAGCGTGTTCTAGGATTGATCCCTAGAGTGGACGTTCCTCTCCACAGGGTTCGAGATCTGGCCCAACAACATTGGGCAGATGCTATGCACAGACTGGGCAGTGGTAGGGTGGCCAACCCATATCTAGGTGACTTATTTCCATGGTGGCGACGACAGATTGTTGCCATAGATGACTACCCCTATGGAGGGATAGATTTCCAGGGGGATCCGGACATGCCATTGCCACCAGGATCGGCATACGGAGAGATAGGTACCGAATCTCGACTCTCACTCTTTTTAAAAAAATTTAAGTTATTTAATTTTTTTTTGTATTTTCTTGATTATGTGGAATCAAAAAGACATGTTTTTGCGTGACAACACATAGTGACATCTACCATTCATGTGCAGATGTAGGACCATGGCAACCAGAGGGCTTCCCACATCATAGACGAAGGGGAAGAGGGGATGACATCATAGGTACAGATGCAGAGCAAACGCTCCAGGGCATTCATACCAACTTCGTACAACTGACTCATAGAGTTCCCATGGCGCAAGTCGAGGACTTGCCTGAGGCCATGCAGCGACAGATGATGGGTGTGCCACGCGCATGGGTGCGTTTATTCCGACGGCTAGCTAGAGCCGTAGTGACGTATCATGATCACAACCCTCCCCCTCCACAAGATTAGACACCTGGGAGTATATATATTTTGTACTACCGTGTATTATATGATGGAAGCTTTGAAAGCTCCACTTTTGTATATGACACTATGTATTACCACATTTTGATATAAAAGGTTTTATGGTGATCGGTTTATTTATTTACATGTGTAAAAATGTTTATGATTAATTTATTATGAATGAAACAAATGCCAATCTAACACGTAGTTAGCATATGATTCAACAACTTGATTATCATTTCTTGGAATGTGTATATATGTAATACTGTCAAATTACCGTTCTAACAATCTCACACGTAAGAATCTTCTCAATAATGTCGGATCTCTAACATGGTACAAACCATTCAGCTGTGACAATACTAACTCCGAATCAAGACGTACCTCAAGAGATAGAACACCATGTGAAATGGCATCTCGTAGAAGCTCGATAACGACACTATATTCAGCAACATTTTTGGAAGATGGCCATAGACATACACCTCCTGAAGATAGTACCTGACCCATAGGAGTATAAATAACCCAAGAAACAGAGGCTGAGTGTTGAGTGTGACGGCTTGCACCATCAGCGAATCCTATGTAGGTGGAAGATTCCATTGACATCTGCCAAAAGAAATGGAAACTAATCACAAACCCAATCACGATAAGCAAAAGACCTAACTATGCAAAGTTGTACAATAATATACAACAAGCAGCCTTGGATAAAGATCATGCATAGTATTTTTTGAGATAGAGCCCATTTCTAGGCTCCACCAAAGATGTGCCTTCATAATCGACTAACTCATAGGCACCCTTCTCTAAGACACGCTTGACCACGTAAGGACCATGCCACATAGGATTAAATTTCCCTGCCCCAAGGGTTCTTTCAATTGATCCCACAAAAGGACCAAGTCTCCTTCACTAAACACTCTTGGACAGACAGACTTGTCATATTGGACCTTAACACGACACTTATTAACCTCTAGAGCCACCAAGGCATCTCGATGCTACTGATCAAGTTGCTCGAGGTGGACCAAAAACTCCTCCAAAGGTGAAGTGTCTGGTAAGAGCTCCACAGCTAGCTTCAACGAAGGAATCTCGCATTCAACCGGCAATATCGACTCCACTCCATGCACAAGCTGATATGGAGAAAAAACAGTGGTAGTCTTAACCACGGTTCGATATGCCCACAAAGAAAGGTATAACATAATACGCCAATTTGTCTTGCTTTGTACGATGGTTCGTTGGAGAATGGACATAAGTGATTTATTCACTGCTTCAACCTGTCCATTCGCTTGGGGGTAGTAAGAAGAGGAGTGCTCTTGCTTATACCCTAACTTGGATGCCAACTCTTCCATCATACGGTTCTAAAAGTGCGAGCCATGGTCAGTGACAAGCTCTCTCGGAATCCCGAACCTAGTAATGATTTGGTTGAATACAAAGTGAGCAGCTGTCTCACCGTCAGATTTTACTGTAGGCATTGCCTCAGCCCATTTCATGAAATAATCCATAGCCACTATAATATGATGGTTCCCCCCAACTGAAGCTGGGATGCAATCCATAAAATCAAGCCCCCACTTGGTGAAGGGACCGGCGGCGATAATGGGATGTAACGTGGCAGGCTTCGAGCGCATATTTCTTGCGAACACCTAGGAAGGGTGGCACCTCTTGACCGCATCAACACAATCTTTAAAGATCGACGGCCAGAAATAACCTGCTCTCAAAATATTTTGAGCTGTAGAAAGCCCAGATAAATGACCACCTCACGCCCCTCCGTGGCAATCATTCAGCACAACCTCAGCCTCCTCATGAGTTAAACAACGTCGTAAAATGGAATCTGCCCCACGACGGTGAGTAGGGGTCCTCTATGTTTGCAGATATACTATGATATCTCCATACCATGGGTCAGACGTTGAGATTAAGAAGATATGTTCATCAACAAACGTATCTTCACAAACCGACTCCTCGGCCTCGCTCGGGAAATCCGATATAAGATTTGCAAAAATTAACGATTTCTTCGACTTTGCCAAAACAAATTCGAGATCGAACTCTTGCAGGATGACATTCCATTTATTATACTTTCCCCCAATCATCCTTCATGTGAGGACGAACTGAAATGGATTGACATGGGCCACAACCAAGGTCTGGCGAAGGAGTATATAATGTCTCAAACGCTGAACCACATGTACGATTGCTAAAGCAAGCTTCTCGACATGAGAATACAAAATATCTGCATCAATAAGGTTTCGGCTCAGATAATATATGACATGCTCCTGGAGCTCCTCATCCTCCTGAACCAATACCATACCAATCGTCTCTAAAGACACGGCCACATATAATAGGAAATCACGGCTATAATCCGGAGGACTAATCACTGGGGCCGATGCTAGGGCTCGTTTAAGTGCATCGAAGGACTCCTGGGATTGCTCATCCCATTCAAAGGGAGTATCCTTCTTCAAGAGACGCATGAAGCCTTTAGTCAAATTGGAAAAATTGACCACAAATCTTCGTAATAAGTTTGCCATACCTTGCAAACACTGAAGATGAGGAATATTCTTCGGGGGAGACAACTGAAGTATTGCCTCAACCTTTAAGGGACCGACTCTTATGCCCTCCTTTGAAACGATGAATCCTAATAAACGACCTGACTTTACGCAAAACATGCACTTATGAGGATTTAATCGAACCGAATAGTGCCGACATCTTTCGAAGACCAATCTCAAGTGATAGGGATGATGCATTCTCATACAAGAATGAGCAGTGAGGTCATCCAAAAATACTTCAATAATAGACTTGAGATCGTGGAAAATCAAGGTCATTGCCTGCTGAAATGTATCTTCGTCGTTTTTAAGGCCGAAAGGCATCTTTCGATATGCAAACGTTCCCCAAGGACAAATAAATGTAGTCTTGTGTTGGTCCTCAGGTTCAATCTAGATCTGATTATACCCAGAAAAGCCATCCATAAAGGAGAATACCTCGCTACCCACACACTCATCCAAAATCTGATCTATAAATAGTGTGGGGAAGTTATCCTTAGGACAGGCATGATTTAAATCATGGAAATCAGTGCATATTCGGATCGCTCCCTGCTTCTTATCCACCGGAACAGGGTTTGAAACCCACTCCGTAAAGGGAATGGGATAGATGAAACCGGCTTTCAACAGCTTCTCTATCTCTGCCTTAATGGCGGGTGCTTTCCTAGGATTCACGGCACGTAAGCGTTGTCGAAGAGGCTTAGCGTTGGGGTAAGTCTTAATCTCATGTTCGACAATCCGAGGGTCGATACCTGGCATCTCATCATACGACCAAGAAAAAATATCATGGAATTCCTTGAATAACTCGGTATACTCAAGAATCTCAGCCTGGGAACAATCTACCCCAATATAGACATTCTTAATGGTGCCAAGATTTCGAGAGATGTTGATAGAAATCATGGAAGATATGTTCGCCATGTTCCCATCAGCCATTTGACCAGGAGAGCTTAATGGAATCATGGGACTACCAACTCTCTGACTAAGAATCTCCCTATAATCCTCATGCTCCAAACGGTCAAGCGGTGGAAGGAAATATGATCTATGATAAAGTTCCTCCCACAACAGCTCAACACCCGACATAGCCTCGATAATCGCTTCATCTGAAGGGAAAATCGTATCCAGGAAGTAGTGGGCATGAGAAGACTGTACTGCCCATGCGGGTAGCACATAGGGGTCTTCCTCTTCTGTCTACGAAGAAGAAGAACAAGGCTCTGAAACATCCATAAGATTGGATTGATAAGCTATCATGGTTGCAGGAAGCGGCACGTTGGTTTCAAAAAGGTCACTCAAAATACTTAGTGTAGGAAGAATCCAAGGATCTCCCATATGAGTCATGCAAAAAGACACTTAGGTCGTAGAAGTCGAAGCCCTATCGAAACGAGATCCTATCATGAGGACCAGCGCAGGAAAACTAAAGCTTCCCATGAGGGATGGATACATGCCTACACGCACACTCCCAGTTGCCAGCTGAGAGTGTTCAACGACCAGAACCGAAGTTCCCAAAGATGCAGTAACAGGGGAATTCTTGAATTCCATTTGATCAATCGTTACAATCTTCCTGTTATGAGGAAATCATACAACGCGAAACACGAAAGAAGCAACGGCTTGCATACTATACATCCAGTTCCGACCCAGCAAGAGATTGTAGTCGAGGGGCGCATCAACCACCTCAACCTCTATCGCAACGGTCTTCCCTCCCAAATGGACTTTATGGGATGGAATGATGTCGTGCGGCCTAAAAGATCTCCCATCAAAAGCAGTTAACATAGTCGCTGACTTCGACAACTTAGGAGAACCAAGACCCTTCCAACAGGACAAAGACATCATAGATGCAGCAGTGCCCTCATCAATCACAGTACACTTGACGATCATATTAAGACATTCTACGTGTACCAAAAGCGACACATAGTAGGGCAAGTGAGGCTGATGACTTGTGGTTTCAAATTTGATCACTGAGGAAGAATCATCATCGTTCACACCAAGAGCAGAAAGAAAAGCCTTCATTTGTGAAGGACAACTCTGAAGCACTTCCAATGCAGACATCGCACAAGGAGTATGGCCCAAATCCTTGACAACTAAATAATTTTGGGCGGCTCGATCATTTGGATTATTCCTCGAGCGCTTAAGTACCCCCTTAGGAATGTGAGGTACAGCTTCAGGTTTATCCGCAGGTTTCTCAATGCGCAAAGGAGTTCCTGGTGGATCGGGTTCTTTTCCTGGGTTGGGTTGTGACGATCCATAATCTTTCACATGAGTCACAACCTTGGCAGCACGAACCATGTTAATGCACCCACGAGCACTAGCCTCTGGTGGATCATTCTATCTAGATTTCTCCTGGGACTTCGAGTTCATATCCTGGTTATGCGGTAAAGGGTTCATTAGCACAGCTGGGCCTTGTGCTAAGAGTCTCGAAGCTTCATCAATTCTAGGGCACAAGTAAGTGAGGTGATCATCCTTACATAGCTTGCAAGGGAATTTAACCTTACTTTTCGCTTTCTTGTCCCCACCAGCATTCTGACCGTTCTTGTCATTATTGGAAGCATTCTCATTCCTATTCCCACCCTTTCAATTATTATTCTTACCCTTTTTCTTATTCCGTCCGGGTTGCTGGTTACCCTTCTGGTCCGACGATTGCACAGAAAGTACACTCGCCGTTTGGGTGGGTTGAGACAAAGCCGTAGCTTGTCCCAAAGCAGACTGGTTGAGTGACAATTGACTAACTTGTTTTGCAACCAAATCTGCAGGTTTCGCACTTGGACAACCCACAATGCCATCGGCATGTGGTCCAGGTTTAACCTTGGGATCGAAACTAGAATGAGAAGCATTAGGAATAATCTCATATAACAAACCGGACTAAGCATAAATCAAGTCCAGTTCCTGCGCCCTAAAGATTGCTTGTTCCTCATTCTGCATTCCAGATGTAGAAACATCCTTCGCGATATATGGCAATAAAGACTTGAGGAACCACTCGAGAAGGAACTCCAGCGGTATAAAAGCTTTAATTAATCTCTTCCGTCTACGCCACTCCTGAATATAATCAGAAATATGGGTGGCTTTATCCTGCCGAAATGTCGACAAGAGTTCAGTACCAACGTCATAGCGCACTGGTAGCTAGAAGTGATTAAGAAAAGTCATCGCAAGATCGTCGAACAAGGTAAAGGCTCCCTTTGGTAACTCTATATACCATTTTGCAGCAGGCCCTGTAAGGGTGCGTTGAAATAGTCACAAGCGAACTGAGTCCTGATGTAATGAATTCGAAGAGCACCAAAGGTGAAACGTGGTAACATGTTCGCTCGGATCCTCTCCCGGTTTGCCTTCGAACTTAGGTATGTCCGAAGGAAGCTTGGTAGGGACAGCCGGCCAAGCCGGGTCATGAGCCACGGGTTCGTTCGTAAGTCTCGATAAGTCAGGAAGGTTGAGCATCATGAGGAAAGGGAGCTTAGCATGATGAGGTTGATGGACCGCTCCCTGGTTCACATAGGTTTGAGCACCACCATGGCCTTGGCCATAGTGTCCTCCTCTTGTCTGACCTGTATAAGGTGACGTGGAAGTACCATAGTAAGGTGGACCTTGACTAGTAGGGGCTACGAAGCCATAATTAGGAGAGTAAGCAAGTTGTTGATACCCACCTCCATAAGATGAAGAAACCTATCCATACTGCGGACCGTAATAAGGTCCATAGGTCATCGCATGCGATGTCCCATGGGACACTCCATAGGTAGGAAGATAAGCTCCGGAAGGGGGAACATACATACCTGAAGTAGGTATATATGCCCCCGACGTAACAAGCTGACCACTATGATCGGGGATATAGCTCTCGAAGCAGCGGGTGGTATATGAACTTGAGACACAATGGGTCTAGTAACCGCAGCACAGACCTGACTCGTAGCCATATATCATCTCAAAGGACCACGTGGATAAGGTGGAGGATGTACATTTGAAGAACTCGGAACTGAGGATGAAGGAATCTCAGTAATAAGATATGTACTAGTGCCTATCGTCACCCATCTCGGACCTGGTATCCTAATCGGATCACTAACCCTAGACCTAGGAGGGGGATGCAATGGAGCTTCCACTACTGGGATGGAAGGTGCAATGTGACTAGTACTCCCAAACCTCTCCACAAGGTAAGGAATGGGATTTCCCCCAGGCATAGTGCTAGGCTCAAAGTCGGATTCAACATGAAATGTCAAATCGTGCATAGGAAAACCAGTCGTAGCATAACTACCGTAGCTAGTGCTAGGAGGGTCAAAGTGAGTCTCGGCATCTTCTGGCATTCCATACCGGTAATGTGTCAATGGGGAATCAGCCCTAGAGTGAGTAGGTCTATCACGCAAAGATCCTATCTGGGAAATCACGGGACCAAACTCAGCTAGGTCAGGTGAAGGATCGTATGTAGGAGTAAATTCCCCATCATCAACACGAAGGAGAGGAGGTGGCTCAGGAATAGTCTCTGAATGATCCTCCATGGTGTGTGAATTAGTGTGTGAAATAGTCCACCTGGATAATCTAGGCCCCTCTCCCAAAGGAGGAGGAGAAGTGGAAGGCGAAAGTCCTGCTAACCGACGAGAATGGCGTGGAACTGCACTTGAATCCACAATGACTCAACAAAAAGCAAAGACTCTCTATTTACGTAAACCCTAGGCCAACTAGCGTGCATAGAGAAATCACTAATAAAATCTAAATCCAAATGCAAGCAAACAAGGGCTGGATAAGTGAGCTCCCGAATGAAGCAGGTATGTCTCGCCTAGGAGAGGCCTGAGACTCCCATACACAACAAGCAGCGGTACGTAACCAATTATTGTGGCCTTCACCTTCAACGCATATAGCGACTATGCTGTCCGACCCCCACTTGGCCGGGACACATGCAAAATAACCTCTACGAGTACCCCCTTGATATCCTAGGTAAGGTCACTAAGGTCACCTCAATATAATCAAAGCTCAGGCAGACAGTCACAGGCGGGATTGACCGTATGGGCAGGGTAGCAAAGCCCGAAACTCTTGAAAGAGCCCCCAGATACGAATACAATCCTGGCAATATCATCGGTGCTACTCAGTTATGACTAGGGGTCATCCCAATCAATAACCTCTCACACTGCCTTGTGCTTAACTCTCGTTTGAGAGGAGGATCCTGAGAACGATGGTTATACCAAGGATTTCACACACTCCCTGGACAGACACCTAGATGTTGTTGTTTAGTGATCTTGGAGAATTGACTTACAATGAACTATTCCAAGATCCTAAAACCTAAGCTTGTTGGTGCACCCTAGAAAAGAAAAGAGTGTAATTCATTTTAATTAGCATTGATTTTAGTTGGCTTTATTACTCAAAAATAGGATATGGTCGTGCAACTAGTGGTGTTATGATGCAACAGAAGTAAAATGCACACCGTAACAATCAATGCAAATGCATTGTGTCCATGTAAACAGGGTATGCTACTACGTGAAATGCACAATTTCTTCTTCAAATGATGAATGCAAAATTTTCCTATATGAATTCCTAACTAGTACTCCAAAGCAAGTCTAGATCTAATGCAAGTACAATGCAAAGTGCAAAATGCAATGCATTATGATAAGCAAATGTTTTTGGATTTTTTGAAAATATAAGAGATGCACAAAGCACAAGAATGATTCTACCATCCCCAGACTCTGCAAGCACACATAGATAGCATCCAAGCAAAGAACTAAGGTAAAAGAACTCTAATGCACTAATCCCAAACAAAAAATCAAAAATGCCATGACAAGAACTTACCCAAAAAAAAAAATTAGGCTAAAAAAAACGTTTCCAGTCAGAACCAGAGGTCAAAACAGACTCAGGCAGTGCCAAAGGAGACTCAACAACTAATAGCATTCACCCAGCAACCAATTAACTTCCACAAAAAGGGAAAAATCCAGGGTATATGCGACTGTTCGTAGTAAACCCGCGTGTATACGCAGAAATCATAGAGGAAGCCATGTGTATACGCAACTGTAAATCAAAAACCCGTGTACAGGTAGAAAAGGTGCATAAAAACAAGGCAAACAGACAGGTTAACACAGACTTCACTCCAATCAGACTCTACCAGGCATACACGCCCCTAGACTCGACACAGAAACAAGAGAGAAAGAGCAATTCAAATACATTGAATGCCGAGAAAATCACCCCAAAAGGACAACTACTAGGAACTCCCCAGCGGAGTCACCAATTCTGTTACGGAGAGAAATTCCTATGGCTTGGGGTACCACAATAGACAGATTTGACTCCAGAAATCAATCTTTCTCAATATGCAATAGAAATAAAATGTCTAACACTAAAGGATCAGACCTCGCACCTTATTCCGGACGGTTGAAGTAGATCCCTGTTGAGCTTTCCAATCTTCAGCTTGAATTGATATAATACTTCCTCAACAACAAGTAAACAATACAAGCATACTATATATCATGGTGTTAGATCTATTCTAGCATATATAATCAATAATGTAAAAGCATTTGACATATTCCAATGGATACAATATTCAATCAAATACACATCATTGGACAAGGAAAGATAGTTCTTATTAATATAAATAAGAGATTACAAGATAGATACAACCTCTGATAGCACGTCTGCGAATCGAAAAAACTGAATCCCCCACTTGGGCCTCCACCACCTCAATCCTCCATCACTTAGATAGCAATCTCACTAGGAAAAGGAAAGCTTGGGAAGAACACAACAGTGCTCCAAAGGGACAAAGGGATGCAAACTCAAGCATAAATTCCGGCAACAATGGACTATAGTTTCGTTGCTTTCAATCTCTCTATATGCCTTCAATGTACCAAGGGGTTCCTTATATAGCTTCATAAGGGATAATGAAGGGTCAAATCCGAGCGATCTCAAGACATATGGAAGGCCACGAGTCAAATGAGTCGGATCCATGTCAAGGAAAACTCCAAAAGGATTTGGATTATGCACACATCCCGATGTACAAGGATATAGGGGTCAAACTCGCGTATGTACGCGGTTATCGGGGAAAAATCCATGTATATAATCTTTTATATAGTTTTAGGGATGATCAAGGAAACATCAAAGGATAAAATATGGTCCATGGGGTCTAAAGAGTCTGCAGCGGGACAGGGGAAGGCCATACAAAGTGTGATTCACCTAGAGTGGTGAAATCCGCTATAACAAAAGTGGAATTAGAAGATTTATGGATATTCTTCATTTATACTGTCAAGGAACGTGAATGGAGCCAAAAGTATTTAGTGTATGCATGTTCACTGGATGCTTAGTTATTTATGCTACTAGACACTATGATTCGCTGTGGTCAAAACAAATTAGAAGAGGGCCTAAGATATTTTGGGTTCTCTATCAAACCAAATAACTATAGGAATTTGGATTGGATGTGGTTAGATGGTAGGATTGAGCAAATAATAGATTTCTAGTGTAAAATGTTCCTCTCTCGAGTTAGAATATTATGTTAGCACTGGGATTGAACCAAAGGTTGGTGGAAGGCTCATTCCTAGGTAATAGTAGAACCGCTTTAGACTGCGTTTCTGGCCCATCACAGTAAGAGAGGGATCTCTCGTTTACTTACCAAATTTTCTTGCGCAATATATTCAATCGAGAAATATGTCAGGTTCTTGAATGGGGCAGGTATGTTGTTATAAGGTGTAGGTGGGATGATCAGAGAGGAGGACCATTGGGAAATGGAGTCGAAAATCCTGGTATGGAACATGTTGTAGGAGGTAAAGAAGTGCAGAAATTTACAGACAGAGGCAAGGTAACTGCCCATCTTTCAATCAGATGATATTTAGCAGGTGACTAGTGGATGAGAGGAAACAGACTATCACGCAGAGCATCTGCAGGATGAATTCTACATGACTTTAGAAGAAATTGTTTAAAAATGTTTGGAACAAAGGGCCGAGAGCATACAGGGTGAATTTTGTCCCTTATACACCACTATCAAAACATTAAAGGAAATAACAAACTGGAATGAAAGCAGGATAAACATTCACGTAACAAAGTTACATATTGAAAGAAAAGATGACACAGGAATCTCTATCATGAAGAATTATCATTCCTCTGCAATTTTATTCATATCATGAAAGCCAAAAACAAATTACAATGGAAAGCCTCTGCCCTTGAAAGTTTCCCAACCAACCTTCTATCTCCCTCTACCAAGAGTATATTTATACTATCTTAGACCTGAGGCTAATCCTCGAAACGAAACCTTAGAAACTGTTTTCAGTCGCAATCAGACACTAACAATTTAGAGTGTGGTACTATCACCACGATTTAAAAATATTAATAGACATTATGGAATAAGTGGGCATGCTCAGCCTGGGTGACAACCTGATGTTTCTGTTGCTGCTCCTATAGACCTTGAGGATGATGCCTTCTGGTCGCTTTCAGGAGAGTAACCATTGACTAGGTTTTGGACTCTCTAGTCGATTTTTCGAGTCAGCATAGTGCCCTTTTTACCCCTTCCTTTGTGTCTCCTCTATGTTCAATATCACGTTTCTGCATGGATGAAAAATGGAAGGTCAGTTTGTGTCTCTTACATGCTCAACCTTCTCTGCAGCCCCTCTCTCCCCTGGTAATACTGTTGGACTGGGGGTCTAGAGGAAGGGCCATATTGCTTTTGGAAAAGGCAAGCCTTTGCTGTGGCTTCTCATTCTTGTACTCCTCACCTTCTGTGAGGTGGGTTCTCCAACAGGCAATATGGTGGAGGATACCTCCACCAGCCCCATCACCTTTGGTAAGTGGAATTCACAAATAGGGTTGTGTAGGCATTGGACCCCTGAGTCTCCCATCTGAACAAATGCTCCGAGAGAGCTCAATCATGGACTATTTTCTTGTGCAGGGTTTTTGGAGGCGACGATGGTATTAGGGGCTCCTGGAAAAACACCTACGGGATATAGGTGTCCAGGCAATATGCCACTGGAGGTGTGGGCATCTAAAGACAGGTATATCTCTCAAAATTGTTCACATCTCTGCCCTGATGGCTGGTGTCGTCCTTGGTATGGAAAACCAAGGTGATGGGTAAGTGTATAAACTGGCTCACCAACCATCAACACACACATACGTGCAAGATTTTAGAACCAAATTGTCATTGCCAACTTCTCTAACTTCTATGGACTCGCAACAAAACGAAACCTAGGGCTCTGAAATTATGCTAGCTCATTCCCAGCATTACAAAGGCTTTGAAATATATATGTAAGGCTGAGAGACTGGACTCTGTAATGAATGGTCAGCAATATTGCACATTCCATCATCGAATGTCTTGGTGCTGACATGTGTGAGGGCACGAGCTGAGTGATCTTTTACCTGCTGGAGATCTAGTCACATCACTTCATTGGCTGCAGCACCTTACTATTTTTTGTGGAAAATATTTTCAGATGTCACCCTATGTACTCGACCCCATACTGCAAAGCATATGGAATGGATGTTCTCATACTCCCTCGCTCTTATGACGGAGGAAATAGAATGGTCTCCCTCGTCAAACTTGCCTTGCCCCGTGTGAAGAGCGGCTTCGTCGGTTACTTCCTTACTTCTGCATGCCAAACCACACAGAGTTTGCCCATCTTTAGGTGACATGGTTCCACCACAGGGATGATTTCTCCTCTACGCATGCTACAAATGGCGTCTGGGGAATCAGTTAACCTGTTAGGAGGAAAATCATGCATGGGAACATCTCCTCTACTATCGGATCTGTCATGGATGCAATACCCACGGCCTTGAGACCTTCTCGACCCTTCGATTTGGGCTCCTTTCATATCTGTCGTCCACGCTTCTTTAAGCTTCAACCGCTGATTCATGATTAACCTTCATCGGGACCGTCTGGTCGGAGAGGACCCTACCACTTTTCACAAAATGAGATCTTGACCCTGTCCGTGTTAGTTCAAATCACAAAATGAACCACGATCGTAGATCTATCCCCTCCTTTGTTGTGACCATTGATCTTTGCAGCCAGTACCACTTTTTGCTATTTGGAATTGTGAATTTATCCGTGCTAGTTCGGAATGTGAAATCATCTATGGCCGTATATCTACTCATACTCCTATCTCTGCCATCAACTATCTCCGTCCTTTAATCCATTTCATGATTTGGAAAATTTCCTTCTTCCGTGCACATTTGCCCATCGAAATCGCCTTAGGCTGTCGATCGGGCTTCAGCTTGATCTTGGCCTTTCATTGCTTATCCCCTTTAACAGGCTTCGTGAATACCAAACTTAAATATTTCCTCGCATCTTTCATCCTATGGAACCATGCGCTACCATCGATCTTCTCCATTGTGATTCTGGATCGTTGATATATGATGCCCCTTTATCTCATTTTTGTTGCTACATGTCTTGATCTTTGGAAGGATCTACAACCGTAGATTGAGATCTCTTCCCCATCAGACGACCCTAACTGACGAAAACTTTCAGTTGGATAACTTGAGGAGTGTTTCTATAATTTTTCATTGAATAAGACCCTTTTTGAATTCTTCCAAGACCATAACTCGACTGTTGCAAACAGAGTGCTAACAACTGGCTCCATGAGGGATGCTACTCCCAGTGAGGTAGCATAGAACCCCATAGACCAAGTTCCAGATCCATTGGGACTCCTGTAGTCCTTTTTTGACATCTTCAACATGTTGTGAGCTATTGTTGTAACAAATTTATGTTAATATTCAAACTATGTTCTTAACCATACTCTGAAACTGAGAACAATTGTGACTGCAAACTTGTATTTACAACTGAAAATGGAAACAAACTGAACAACACTGAAGGAAATGCTCGATAGACCTTGAGATTATTTGTACCTACCTACTCTACTTAGTTGAGCATACATGCCTAATTAAGTGAATTCCGACTTCCAATGAAGCCAATCAAGCAACTTATCCAGTCATTTTGTTTCCCTTTCATGCTTGATAAATAACAGAGATGAAATGCATAATGGAAGCAGGCTATAACAAATAAATTGATGTTTACAGCAGAGATATAACCAGTCATTACCATTACATAGCCTCTCCATCTACTCTACTATGGGGTCATATAAAACACGGCAACCTCCAGCATATTTTGTCCTCTGCTCATCATGGGAAAGCTATCCAAAATGCCCTTCCTCTGGTGAGATTTCAAGCTGGTTTTCAAAATATATTGGAAAGGGATTCCCAATACTGTTTTGAAATGAAATATCCACCCTTTAGTTCAATATTTCTGGAGCTAGAACCTCACCTTCCTTATATGCCTCAACCGGGAGATCATCTTTTTCTTCAACAGGATCGAGCAAGCACAATCCTTCTTTGATGGGGTGATATTCCTAAAAGTGAAAAGTCAAAACAGACATTTATTTGAGAACTGTTACCTCCTTCTTTGTGACACAATGCCTCATCACAAACTCCTAATGTATCAATAAGTAGAGAGGGACTACATGATTGTTCCTCTTTATCATCTTCTATTCCAAACAAGTCTATGGAATGCACCGTATCCTCTAACTTCTATTTTCACTTAGAGGCTTTAATTCGGTGCCTTATTAATTCAAATGAGGAATAACACAAGGGTAGACTGTCACCTTCAGTACATTGACTATTCTTTCCTATCTCAGCCCTCTGACTTTGGATTGCAACTTGATTTTCTCCATTAGCAAATCTTGGTTCTATAGATGGAATTTTGGGTGTAACCTCTAGGTATTCCTCCTCATACTCATCGTGCATGGGCATACCGAAATCCCTTCTAAGATCATCATTAATGGCTTCGGTTCTAAGTAGATTGTAATCTTCAAAAAACAAAATAGTAGAATCATCTACTTCTATGCCATGTTGATCATTTTCCTGTCTAGTAACAGAAAGCTTTGGCCAAACAAGGACTATCCCCTTTCATTTATGTGGCCCAACCAATTTTAATGTATCTTTTGTTTCAGCACCACTATCCTAACCTAAGAAATTTTGAGAGAGATTAAGGTTTTCTTCAACCTCCAAACAATCAGTAAACATGTGTTGCAGAGTGGTTGATTTTCTTTCCAAAAGAATTAATGACAGTTCAGGAGGAAAGGTAGCTGAATAATAGATTTTGGCAGCGTTTTCAAGAGGTTGAAATTCCTTTGGCATGTTATAATAAAATCTTGCAAATCTTCTATTAAAAGTAGACATGGTTTCACCCTCCTGCCTCTTCAGGGAATAGAATTTTGAAAGTATTTGATCTAGTGGCCTCCTCCTACTCCAAAATTTCAAAAAGGTGCAAGAAAACTCTTCCCAGGTACTGATGGAATTAGGATGCAAGTGTTTGAACCATTCTTTAGCATCTCCTTGCAAGGACTAGGAAAGAACCCTCATGTAAACATCATCATGTTCTATTTCAAAAAGGTCAAAGAAATGTTCAAAAGCCTGTAAATGTTTCTCATAGGTGAGGTCTTTGGATTCTCCATCAAACTTGGGGAGGTATTTGTAATGCTTCATAGGAAAATCACGTGGGATAGGAGGCAAGTGTAGTGGCTTGTATCGGCTTGGAATACTGGGAGAGACTGAGTTACATGAAATATATATGTTACCCACCGTGGTTTCATGAGGTTCATGGGGGTGACATTTAATACCATGAGCTTCAGGTGAAATATCTTGGTCAAAATCAAATGTACAAGATGATGCAAGGCTTTTAGTTCGTAAAGAAGGATATACATGAATATATTCATAGCTCTGTTCTGAGTGAAATGAACCATGGAAGGTTGTTTTTATAAATTTAGGAAAGGATAAGAACAAACTTACAAGGAAATACAAGGCATCTTGGAAGAAAGAGAAACTCAAGTATCTTACCCTTTCACCTTGCATTTTCAGGCTTTACAATGACCTCATTTTCCCAGCAGAGTCTGCCAGTTCTTCCTGAAAATTTGATTTCTGGGTCATACCACCAGTGGACTCATTGAAGTATGAATCCTTAAAGTGTGGAGTCACTAGGTGAAAAGTGCACAACCTTCTTGATGTCTTATTGTTGTTCAGCATCAACAACCAAATATGAAACTATGTCGTTCATACCCAGGGATGATCTTCAATCTCGTCCCCGACAATGGCACTAGTTTGTTTGCATCGGGATTGAACCAAAGGTTGGCAGAAGACTCGTTCCCAGGTAACAACAAAACTGCTTTAGACTGTGCTTCTAGACCATCACAGTCAGAGAGGGATCTCTCATTTACTTACAAAATTTTCTCACGCAAGATATTAAATCGAGAATGGTCAGCAGGTCAGATTCCTGAATGGGGGGGGGGGGGTATGTTGTTATAATGTGTAGGTGGGATGATCAGAGAGGAGGACCATTGGCCAATGGAGTCAATAATATGGGTATGGAACATGTTGCAAGAGGTAAATAAGTGTGGAAATTTACAGATAGAGGAAAGGTAACCACCCATATTTCAATCAGGAGATATTTAGTAGGTGACTAGTAGATGAGAGGAAACAGCCCATCACGCAAAGCATCTACAGGATGAATTCTATGTGAATTTACAAGAAACTGTTTAAAAATGTTTGGAACAAAGGGCCGAGAGCGTACAAGATGAATTTGGGCCCTTATACACTACTATCCAATCATGAAAGCAAATAAAAAATTAGAATGAAAACACGATAAAAATTCACATAAGAAAGTTACATATTGAAAGAAAAGACGACACAGGAATCTTTGCCATGAAGAATTATCATTCCTTTGAAATTTTATTCATATCACAAAATCTAGAAACAAATTACAATGCAGAGCCTCAGCCCTTGAAAGTTTCAAAAACCAACCTCCTATCTCCCTTTACCAAGAGTATATTTATACTATCTTAGACCTGAGGCTAATCCTCGAAACGAAACCTTAGAAACTGTTTTCAGTCACAATCAGACACTAACAGTTTAGAGTGTGGTACTATCACCATGATTTACAAATATTAACAGACATTATGGAATAAGTGGGCATGCTTGGCCTGGGTGACAGCTCGATGTTTCTGTTGCTGTGCCTGTAGACCTCGAGGAGGATGCCTTCTGGTTGCTTTTAGTAGAGTCACCGTTGACTAGGTTTTAGACTCTCTAGCCGATTTGTCGAGTCAGCATAGTGCCCTTTTTTCCCCTTCCTTTATGTCTCCTCTGTGTTCAAGATAACCTTTGTGCATGGACGCAAACTGGCAAGGAATTTTGTGTCTCTTACCTGCTCAACCTTCTCTGCATCCCCTCTCTCTCCAGGTAACACTGTTAGACTGGGGGTCTGGAAAAAGGGTCATATTGCTTCTGGAAAAGGCAAGCCTTTGTAGTGGCTTTTCATTCTTGTACTCCTCACCTTCTATGAGGTGGGCTCTCTCAGAGACAATACGGTGGAGTGTACCTCCACCAGCCCCATCACCTTTGGCAAGTGGAATTCACAAATAGGGTTGTGCGGGAATTGGACCCCTGATGCTCCCATCCAAACAATTGCTCCCACAGAGTGCAGTTGGGGACTTTTTTTGTGTGTGGGGGATTTGGAGGTAGCGATGGTGTTAGGGGCTCCTGGAAAAACACCTATGGGACATAGGTGTCTAGGCAATGCACCACTGGAGTTGTGGGCATCTAAAGATGGGTATATCTCTCAAAATTCTTCATGTATGCACCTCGATGGATGGTTTCATCCTTGGTATAGAAAACCAAGGTGACAGGTAAGTGTAGAAACTGGCTCACCACCCATCAGCACACTTAGTTAGATAAGATTTTCGAACCATATTGTCATTTCCAACTTCTCGAATTTCTATGGACTCGCAACAAAATGAAACCTCAGGCTCTAAAAGTATGCTAGCTCATTCTAGGAATTAAAAAGGCTTTGTAAGATATATGTAAGGCTGAGAGACTAGACTCTATAATGACCAGTCAACAATCCTACACATTCTGTCATCGAGTGTCTCGGTGCTGACATGTGAGGGCATGAGCTGAGTGATCTTTTACCTGCTGGAGATATAGTCATGTCACTTCATCGACTACGGCACCTTACTATTTGCTGCCGGAAATATTTTTGGGTGTCACCCTGTGCAGTCGACACCATGCAGCAAAGCATATGGAGTAGATGTTCTCACACTCCCTTGCTCTTGTGACATAGGAAATAGAATGGTCTCCCTCGTCACACTTTCCTTGCCCCGTGTGAAGAGTGTCTTCGATGGTTACTTCCTTCCTTCCGCATGCCAAACCACATGGAGGATTCCCATATTTAGGTGACATGGCTCTACCACAGGGATTATTTCTCCTGTACATGTGCTACAAATGGCATCTAGGGAATCAATTAATCCATCCAGAGGTAAATCACGCGTGGGAACATCTCCTCTACTATCAAATATGTCATGGATGCGATACCTACGGCCTTGAGACCTTCTCGACCCTTCGATTTGGGTGCCTTTCATATCCATCGTCCACGCTTCTTTAAACTTCAACCGTCAATTCATGATCAGCCTTCATCGGGACCATCCGATCGGAGCGGACCCTACCTCTTTTCGTGAATTGAGATCCTGACCCTATCTGCACTAGTTCAAATCATGAAATGAAATATGACCATAGATCTATCCTTTCCTTTGTCGTGACCATTGATCTTTGCAGCCAATACCACTTTTTGCGATTTGGAATCGCGACTTTATCCGTGCTAGTTTAGAACGCAAAATCATCTATGGCCATAGATCTACTCATACACTTATCCCCTTTGCCAACTGTTTCCGTCCTTTAATCCATTTCACGATTCAGAAAATTTCCTTCTTCCACATACGTTTGCCCAGCAAAATCACCTCAGGCCGTCGATCGGGGTTCGCCTTGATCTCGGCCTTTCATTACTTGTCCCCTTTAACAGGCTTTGTGAATACCAAACTTAAATATTTCCTCGCATCTTTCGGCCTGTGGAACCATGCTCTACCATCGATCTTCTCTGTTGTGATTCTGGATTGTTGATCTGTGACGCCCCTTTATCTCATTTTCATTGCTGCATGTCTGACCTTTGGAAGGATCTACCACCATAGATCGAGGTATCTTCTCCATCAGATGGCCTTAACCGACAGAAAATTTCGGTTGGATAATCTGAGGGGTGTTTGTACAATTCTTCATTGAATAGCACCCTTTTCGTATTCTTCCAAGACGATAACTCGACTGTTGCAAATAGAGTGCTAACATATTGGTTCTGGTGAAATCCATTCTGGAGACAATTCTAGTGTATTTGCATCTAATGGCATTATCCTAAAGGAATCTTAAATTTTATAAGAAAAGTGTGTTTCAATTAATTGTGCCAGGGAGGTGGAGCATACAAGGGTTTGTATTTGACAAATTGGAAGAGGATAGCCCTTCCCAAAAAGTAGGGTGGATAGGGACTTAAAGATATATTCCTATTTGGTAAATCACTAGTGACTTGTTCATTATGGAATTTCATCACTAAGCCTATCTAGTATGTGAAAAGATACTCTTAATGATAAGTATTCGATGTTCGGCTCTATAATTAAGCATTTTTGGAAAGAAAAAAATATCATTCAAGGTGTCTCGAATCACTGGAAAAAAATTTTCCTTTCTTTTCCTGTTATTGGTAATTCCTTGTGTGGAAGGTTGGCAGGGGTTTGGTTGTTAAGGTAGGGGTGGATGCAATCATGGGATTCTCTATGGATATATTTATCACATAGGATGTGGTTCTATCTCTTTATATGTACAGTAGAGATATTCTAGATTCGATAATTGGCATTTCTTCAACTACAATCTAGATTCAAGTATGGTATTCATCTAGTCAATTGGGATTCCTAGTCGAAAGGAGGAAGATACAATAAATATTTCTTCAAGATTTAACTAATGTGTACATAAGGAATTTGGAACAAAAGGATCTGTTGGTTTGGGTGTATGATGTTTCAAGTGGTATTTATACTACAAAATATTGTTATTATGCTTTAGTTCAAGATCGTATTCCAAATGTCAATCTTGCTAGCTCATTCGATTAAGGTGTGGGTCTCGTAGGCAAGGCGACCCGGGTTCAATCCCCTTAGGGATGATTTATTTGGGAGAAGACACCCAACAATCCATCCATGTTAAGGGTTGGTGTGGCCCAGGCTAGGTGCAATCCCCGGCTGATTTTAATGACTTAGATGCCCATGGATTGTGGCCTCTCAACCAATGGTGGAAATTCACTAGCCCCAAGTGACGGGAATTTATTACACACACAAAAAAAGGATCGTATTCCAAATTAAATTTGGGGGTGGAAATCATTGTGGAACTGGAAACTACATGCCCCAGTGAAAAGTATCATTCTATTGTGGTTGATTCTTTCTGGAAAAATTTTAATGAGGGGTGTCCTTTAGAAAAGGAGATGGGGTGGTCCATGTATATGTGTTTTATATGGAGATAATGGTGAATATATATCTCACTTATTTATTCATTGTAATTTTTTTCCAACAGTTTGAAAGAATGCTCCAAAGTCTCTCAATATCCAACACTCCTGGGTGAAAGATAATGTTGATACATGTCTATAGGATTGCTTCTCAAATCAGCATTTGAAAGCATTTTGTGGACTCTCGCTGACAGTGTAGTGGGGTATTTGGTTAGCACAAAACTTAAAGATTTTTTAACATAAATATATTCCTTCATAGGTGCTGTCCATTATAGTTGTCAATATATTTATTCACTATGCTAAAAAACTATATTCACCTACAAGGAGACAAGTTCCTATGTTGTAGTTTAATTGAGGACACCCTTGGGCATTTTTTGATGGGGCATATCAAGGAAATGAGCACTTGTCAAAGAGAGTATGAAAAGAGAAAACAAATCAAGGAGGTCACATAAGAATGTAGAAGCATAACATATACCATGGAATTCCATTTGTTTATAAAATTATTGGCCAAAATTCGTTAGGATACAAGTATTTTACTATAAAAATTGACACATGATTTTCTAGAAACTATATAAAATCCTTAGAAATTTGAATGCTTTACAAAATATTTGCAAACAATTCATAATTGACGTTTTAAAAATTTGTAAAATTCACCAAGATTATACACTTTAAGATAAAAATCCATCCTTAAACTTTTCCTACTATTGAAGATTGTAACATCAGAATATATTCTTATTGCACTTTTATTGTATTATTATTGTACCTCCTTTGAGAGATGTTATTGATGTCCTTGATCATGTAAAATTCTTAAAAGAATCAATGTAAACCTTATGTTGTAATTAAGTACCACTACTACATTTCGATCCAAAATCCGACGGAAAAATCCAACGGTGCGTGGATTTCTCTTTTTAAACTTACCAAAAATCACAAAGATACATTTTTTTTTGTAAATGTGGCCACAAGCATCGGTTAAGCGACGGCTATTCTCATAACCGCCGCTTAACCGACGGCGCATTAGTCAAGAAGGTCATTCAAACAAACAAAGAAAATCCAAAAGTCACATAGGCTATTGTCATAACTGTCGCTTAACCGATGGCGCGTTAGTCAGAAAGGTCATTCAAACAAACAAAGAAAAGCCAAAAGTCACATAGGGCGTCGAACCTACAAATGCCATACACGCCAAGGATTCACCTTTTAGCATAATACCGTGAGAAGGATGTCTGTTTGGCCTACCTAATGGAAACACAGATCGCACAGATCAACTCACTGCAGAGCCAGGGGTCGTATAGATCCATAGCTTTCCCCACACATATTGATATTGTATGCACAGTTTGCTCAAATTAAGCATAGTACTGGATTTTGAGCGAATTGCAATTTCCAGGATAGAATGTCTTACGCATACCTTTTCAAGTACATTGTCATAGGAGACACTGGTAGGCATCTTTATCTATATACATTCATTCTATTCTATGTGTATCCATGGAAAATTGAATTGCACTTTCACTAGAATGAATGAAACGATAAATGTTTTGGTGTTTGGCAGGAGTGGGGAAGTCATACCTATTGCTGCAATTCACGGACAAGAGGTTCCAACCAGTGCATGACTTGACAATCGGGGTGGAATTTGGGGCGCGCATGATCACCATTGGCAACAAGCCCATTAAACTTCAGATCTGGGATACGGTAACACCCTATCAATTTCTCATTGGTTTCTTTTTACTTTTCATCTCGTGTATATGCTACCCCTCGCAGAATTCATCCTGAAATTGTAACTGGCACAGACCCATTTACACTCGGATAGGATAAGTACCGAACCCATCTTGATATGTTGGCGATTTGTGTGAATTTGAGACATGCATCCTTGAGCTTCATAACCTTGATGTGCATATGAAATGAGCCCCTAGTTTAGATGGGTCTACGTTAGTTACCATCCATTTTCTCACTAGCTTCTATTCTTCTTCTTTTCATTTTGTATGTATGCGACCCTATGCAGAATTCAACTTGAAAATATAACTAGCAGAGCCTCATTTACACCCAGTATGATATGCACCGAACCCATCTTGATATGTTGGTCATTTGTGTTAATTTGAGGTATGCATCCTCGAGCATCACAACCTTGAGGTGAATATGAAATGAGACCCTGGTTTAGAGGGGTCTGGGGCAGTTACTATCCATTTTCTCATTGGTTTCTATTTTTTGGTCCTTTTATTCCTTACATCTTGTATGTATGGGATCCCTACAGAATTCATCTTGAAATTGTAAATAACAGTGTCTCATTAAAACCCGGGGATGATATGCACCGAACCCATCTTGGTATTTTGGAAATTTGTGTTAATTTGAGATATGCATCCTCAAGTTTCACAACCTTGAGCTGCATTTGAAATGAGACCCTGTTTTAGATGGGTTTGGAGGCTGGGCCAGTTACCATCCATTTTCTGATTAGTTTCTTTTGTTTGTACTTTTCTTCTTTTCATCTTGTATATATGGGATCCCTTGCAAATTTCATCTTGAAATTGTAACGAGCAGAGGCCCATTTAAACTTGTCTATGGATATGCATTGAACCCATGTTGGTATGTTGGTCATTTGTTTGGTATTTTGGCAATTTGTTTTAATTTGAGATATGCATCCTCGAGTTTCACAACCTTGAGGTGCATATGAAATGAGACCCTGTTTCAGATGTGTCTGGAGCCCACGCCAGTTACCATCCGTTGTTTGATTAGTTTCTGTTTTTTCCTTTTTATTCCTTTCATCATATATGAGATTCCAGGCAGAATTCATCTTGAAATTGTAAGGAGCATAGGCCCATTTAAACTTGTCTATGATATGCGTTGGACCCATGTTGATATGTTGGCCATTTGTGTGAATTTCAGATATACATCCTTGAGGTTCACAACCTAGAGGTGCCATATGAAATGAGACCCTGGAGTGTCCATATTCAATGCACCCAATTCACTCTCTAGATGCAATGCACTGTAATAAATACACATGATGAGCTGACAGGCCACCCCACCCTCACCGCCGCTATAGAATGCATTATGCTTCCAAGTGTTGCAAATGTCTATGATATCTCACAACATTTCCAACTTTTTCCAAGGTTTTCAGGTTTATTTTTCTGAGTTTTTTTCCAAATTTTCCAGGTCCAAGCTTACGCTTTTTGACATTTTCCTGCATATTTCCATTTTTTTTTTTTTGGGCCCTTGGTGATGTATTCCCGGAAACGATTTTTGCAACAAGGGCTTCAATCAGAGGATTTTTTAAATTTGCATTTGTTCCACCTTGGATTTCAATATTATTCTATATGGAAATCCATGAAGTAGATTCTCTAACATTGTATAAGGTCATATGTTCTTGCCCATGTTTGAATCAATTCTTTGAGAGGGAAGGATGTCAGGATTTTTATTTTGAGTTTAGCCATGTTTCTCGTTTTACAAATGGGAATAATGTCTAGCACAAAATATATTAAGAAAAAATAGCCATTTTTAAAAGTTATCTCTCATAAGTGATGTAATCCCATATGAATCGATTGTGTTGCTCACTTTATCATTTTCTGAGTATTGTCCAGAAAATGTGTGTAGCTGCTTCTGTCATAGATTTTGTGTGGAATGAGTATTGTATTTCGTGAATTGAATTGGTGGCCACAAGTTTAGTTTTGGAAAAGGTTGAGTGCACATCTGCTTGAAATGTTTGTTGTTCCATGCTACATTCTTTTTGGAATTTATATGCAATAGGAATTTAGTTTGTGGACATTGACAATCCTAAATCACAAAATAAAATTAGCATCATTTTCAATTTTCAAGTTTGGAACTTGTGAACTTGAAAAAATTCACTGATTTATCTCTTCTATAAATTATTTTCTAGTGTCAACTCAAATAATAGAAAGAAGAAACTGATAATTTGGTTAGATTGTTTGCATTACAACCTACTGCCATGAGCATGGTTTAGCACATGGGGGGTTTGACTTGCCAAGTATATCTTTCTTGTTATTGTAGGCAGGACAAGAGTCGTTTCGATCAATTACAAGATCATACTACATAGGGGCAGCTGGAGCACTTTTGGTTTATGACATCACAAGGTATTTTATTTGTTTTTAAACTTCCATCATGTTCCAACTATTCCTTTTGGAAGCCTGTTATGAAAGACCAATTTCCGTCTTCCTCTGGTCATCTGTTTACATCATCCTTTTGTTTTTTCTGTTAAATTAACCAAATTAGAAGATTAAAAATGCATTTCGTGGGATGTATGGAGGGTTGCCTATATAATAAACGATTCATGGGGTTGAGTTACAAGCTCTAATTGTTATGTTCATACAGAATATCTGCCTTCACACCACTTTTCTAATATTCCCCACTTTTGGAGGGGATTGTTTCATGAATAACAACAAAAAAGAAGCCCCAGATAATTCTGCTTGCTTATTATAGATTAGTCATTCATGGATAGATAATTACTTCCAGCTAGAAAAATATTGTTCTCAAGTAATTGAAATTTCTGTAGGAATTGCAATTTCAAATATTTTCTGTTTGAATTGCTTTGTTAAGCTTGCAATTATAGGGACAGAATGTAGGCTATAGTTGCTTTGACAAATTTGGAATAATCACAACAAGTTCTGTTACTATTTATTGAGATCATAGTCAAAATACATAGATTAAAGCTCTATACCAGCTAGATAGGCATGGAATATGTTGGTTCATCTCTTAGAATAACTTATTGGTAAGATTCATGTGGTAGATCACATGTCATAGAAAATGCAAATCTGACCTTAAATGATATTGGGGTGCAGATCAAGCTTAAAAATGAGAATATTGGGCATGGGTTTAAAATGTAAAAATCAAAATTTTGGATTGTTTCAAGGGCACATTCCTAGAATTTTTTCGGGGATGTTGTCTAGCACTTGGGATATGGGACACATCCTGAGACAAGCAGACCTAGGAACACATCCCTTAACAACAAAACTTTTGATAAGTGCAATACCTGCATAAATTTATATCCTAGGACATGGAGACTCGGGATTGCATCCCTTGGCAACATAACTTGTGATAATTGCTATACTTGTGTGAAGTTTTTCTACCACTTTGTTGACATTCTTTGGAGGTATATGGTGTGTGTCACTACTTTAGTAGAGGAGTTATTGGATGGTTGGATCTATCAAGCATGTAGCTATGGTATTGCTCGTACCAATGCCTTTTCAAGTTTAGCTTTAAATTTTGGGGCCATTTGAAAATTTGTTTGAGTGAGGAGGTAATGGGAAACAACTCTGTTTCTTGTTGGATGTGAGAGAAGAGATTTCCCACAAATTTTATCCAAAAAATTAAATCACTCTCTTTCATCTCCATTTTGATTGACAATATATGAAACAAGTTGATACACAAATGCACTATTTGAGCACTTGTTTGGCTAAGATGAAAGCACCACTTCATAAGATCTTTGCAATACTTGAAAGGTAAAAATGGTTGGGAAAGATTCCTTTAAACTGGTCTCACCCTTGTATAGTGTGTATACTACTATTTACGAGGGTGGTTGTAATACTTACAACCATTTGAATGCTCAATCATCAATCTGTAATCCTGTAATCATGATTGTTTGAGCACCTGTTTGGGGGTTTGGGTTTCGAAGTATGCTTCTAAAATTAAGAGCCATGTGTCTAATTCATTGGCTTTGATGGTGTTGTCAAAATGTGGGATGTTAATCTTGGTGTCCATCTTGAAATCAGGCTGGGTGCTAGGCACTGCTATATGCATGGATTCATATTGCATGAGGTTCTGAAACATCATCAATATCATCATGTTATTGGTTAACTTTTTTTGAAAATCTTAGTTCTGTTTAGATTTTGTCTGTAATTTCTTTGGTCATGATTTAGACCATGCTAGTCTCTGCATGCTGGTGTATATCTACAATGTGTTCAGGTGAATATTGTGGGTCTTGTTTATAGGCTAATACGACTAGCTTTTTTTAATAGAAAAAGTTGAAATGACTCGAAGGGAGCTTGGAAGAGTCAAGATGTGTCTTTTGCATAGCTATTCCATATTTACCAAGGTTGCTCTATAAATGATGTCTAAACTAAAAAAATATTTTAGAACACTGGACAAAAATCACCTAAATGACTATGAAATCGGTTTTTTGGCAGTAGAAGCTCAATCATATTATAAAGGTCCTAATGGCCTTCATACAAAGAGAGGAATAAAATGGGAATATTACGATTACGTAAAATACTAAGCATTGAAGTTCACAAAAGTTTTTAGAACTCGTGTTACCCATTTGAGGAATTTTCTCAGTGTGCTAAAATCCCTCTGATTGATATTGAATGCAAGTCTAATGTTGGGATTCTATGCTCAATGTTTGATGGGGCTTAGTGTTGTTTTTTGGCTTGCTGAAAGGCTAGCGGAACTGTATGTTATTGATTGTTTATATGGGTTATTGTGAAGATGTTGACATTTAAGGAAAAATGCAACATGGAAATGACACTAAAAATATCAACAGTAGCATAACGAATGTGGATGGTTCAATGGTGGGGGTAGTATTGTTGAGTGGGTGAAAAGTAGCAACCTTGACGATGTGGAGGGGTTGCATGGTCAACCGCACAGTTATGAGGGCCATTTGAGCAACATAGAGGTTTGGGAAGGGCTACAAAAAAATTCAAGAGATGTTTAGTTGGTTAGGAACTTAGGACAACTAGCATTGACTGTAAAAGACATGGCAAAGAATAGATGCTATCACTGCTTCACAGGTGAGGGCAGAATTTGTCTGAAGGTGCAAGAAAATAAGGAAAGAAAACTTGAAAATCAAATGGCTGTATAATGGAGAAACTGGGGATGTCATCTGTATAATGTCCTAGGCTAAGGACCAGGCTGGACCATCCCTGTTGAAGCTCTCCTAGCATCCAAGTTAAATGGATCCCTGTTGGAAGAGAGACACTAATTTATGTGCTTCTGTATGCTTTCAAATAGAAAACATGTGGCAACAAAATGGAATATTTGCAAGACAAAACTCATACTATTCTCCCCAAGTTATTCTTAGGCCAACATCTAATTCACAAACTGTTTTTGACCATTCCAGTCAGTTTAGCTACTTAGTAGTGGGCTCCTTATGTTTGCAAGGTTCTATTGGCACCCAGATCCCTGGGATGACAAAATGTGAAAGTTCTCTAACACTATTGATATTGATGTTGATATGCCTGAAATTTTGTAACACTGTGAGAGTTGATAATTATGTTGATATTCATGAAGCTTCTTTGTCAGGTACAGAAGCAAATGATAGTGCAATGCAATAGTAACTTGGCATTCCTTGTAATTTCCTTCTGATACTTCAACAATCTCTTTTTCCTTTATAAATGAGTTTCCCTATGTTCCTCGTCTTATCCTAAACTAGAAAGTTAACTCACCAAATCCTTTATTTTCCTACTCCACTCCAGCTCAAGTTGCTCCTTCTTAGAGTTACCCTTTTCCATCAATGCCTCTATAGTTCTTATTCTACCATACTCTGCTCTTGAATCTATATCATCCCATCACACATTTCATGCTTCTGGGTCTCTTTCGCCCTCCATATTTAAATGAGATGACAAATAGTTCTATATAAAAATAGATCAAGCCCAAAAAGCATTGTCGAAACCTGGCCCAGCTATGGCTTCCATCCACAAATGGCTTCAAAAGCTGAGTTTTAGAGCAATTTTCAAAATTTCTCTTTTCCTTAGCTATCTATCTTTTTTTTAACAAGCAAAATCTCATCCCACTTGAAGCTCTTTTCCTTAGCTATCTATCTATTTTCACCGCTGCCAAGAACACATCCAAACTTGAAAGAGCTTACTTCCCAGAATTGATTTAGGGTAATTTTATGACTGTTTAGTGCTGCTTCCATCCACAAATGGCTTCAAAAGCTGAGTTTTAGAGCAATTTTAAACCTAGTATTCATTCTCAGCCAAGAAAATTAACCCAGGTTGCCTCTTTTGTGCCCAAGTCACCCCAGGGCTTTCCTGGAAGATCTAGGTGGAAATCCTTTGCAAAACAAGGGGATAACAGAGAGCATTGCATGGATTGATTAGGAAAACCCTAGCAGAGAAAAAATTCTCTTTTCCTTAGCTATCTATCTTTTTTTTAACAAGCAACATATCATCCCACTTGAAGCTCTTATGTAAGAGTAGATTGCTGGTACCTTGCCAGCCCAATCAGCCCATAAGGGGAAAACATATCATAAGTGGGATTTGAACCTGGGTGGGGAGGATAACGACTTTTCCTTTTAACCACCCAAGCTAGACCCAGTTGACAACCTTAGGATATAAGTCTTACAAAATAAAACATTATATTAATTTGTCTAATGGTATGACCATTTAAACTTGTCTTATATCAGTTTGCACTCACCACCTTCCCTTTATCTGACAAATTCTTTAACTTCCAGCTTTGAAGAAATTCTCTATTGTATGCCTCACCTTTCAGTCTCTCTTGTTGATTTTTGAAATAGAATTTGTAGTCCTAGATGCTAAAGATTTCTACAAAAGTAATCATACTTGCTTATAATGAGCAGATTATGATAGATCCTTTAGTATTGTTGGCAGCTATAGATAAGGATTACCTTTAGACATGCTATGCCTAAACTGATACAATTGAAAATCAATTAAATTGTATAATTTCTTTTAGTTTTTGACAAATATACTGATAATTGGTACCTTTAACAAATTTGAGATAGCTTCCATCCTTGACAAATTTAAATATACATATGAAAAAATGCAAAGTAATTGGGAGACATGATTGGTAGGGTAAAGAATTGGCATTTTTATTTGATTTTCCATGTTAATGCAATATATATATATATATATATATATATATTGGTGCTTTCTGTTCAGCCAATTTGAAATATGTGAGATGATTTGAAGATTTCCAGTTTTACTTATCACTAACCTTTTATTGGAACAAGTACTCACAGTTTCATGGATCTTGTTCAGACGGTCAGTTTTAGTGAGGGAGGCTGCAGATGTAGGAGGTGCACATGAAGATATCACCCCGGCTGGATTTAATGTTAGGACCTTAGTACATGAATATGGTGGAGGTGCATTTACTGTCTGAGGAGATGTAGTTGTCTTCTCCAACTTCAAGGATCAAAGACTCTATAAGCAGTCTATCAAAGGAGGCACGTTTTCTTGATTCTTTGACCTTTAATATTAGCATATCTGTGTTATATTTTTGCTTTGCAGATTAGTAAGGTAGACAATTTTTTAGGTACGATTATAATTATATGGTCTGAATTAACTTCTCCAAATGCATCTCTTATTACCAAGAATGGAAAGAAAGAGGCAGAAAAATAATTTTTTCTATATAATCCCATAATTGTTAGGTTTTACCTTTTATAATTGGCTCTTAACCATGTAAGGAGTACTTAGAAAAAAATGTTATTTCTCCTTAATGAAACAGTGTATGGTCATTGGTAACTGTGTTACCTATATTAGTGCAAAGGCATCAGAATAATCCACATTGAATTTTTTACCTGTATTTTGTATGTTTTTCATGACTTTGTTGGGATTGTTCCTGGGATCATTCTACAGCAAATTCCACCCATTGTTAACCTAGATCCTATTTGTCAGCCAATTGAAAACATGTGATTTTAAGGTAGTTCTATAGTTATAACTAAAGAGCTCCCTATCTCATATTCTCAATGTAATAGCTGAATTATTAACTTAGGTAGACTTAGTCATCTTTTATAATAAACCTTAGAAAACTGTTGAATTATTTCCAATTAATCCCAAAATGATGAATCCTTGAGCTTGTTTAGGGGGAATTGGGAAATGCCTTTGATGATGTTCTAACTTCTAATGACCTCTGAAAATGATACCAATCAATTCCATAGCTGAAATCCTTTTGCAAATGCCATTTATAATCTAATCCCAATAATTAATCCTAAAGTTAGGCAATTTTTAAATCAAACTTTAGGAAAAATTGAATTAATTGCCTATTAATCCCTGTAGGTGCTTTGGATGAGCCTGGGTTGGAACTAGAAGCCCCAACTGCCTGGGCTATAGTGGAAGGTAATGGGGCTGAGGTGGAATCCAATGTGAGCTGTCTCCTCCCATAACCACATGTCATCAAAATCATTTCCTATATTGGGATCATGTTCATCAATAACACCCTATGCCCCATATTCATGTGCATCCTAGTCATTGGGGTCCGGTTCAGATCTTTGGGCTTTGTCGGGTTGATGACCGGTCTGGTTCTGATAACATTGGTTGCGTCTACCTTGAATCTCGAAGTTGATCCTCCAAGGACATTAGTCAATAGACTCAACATCCTACAATTTTGATGAAACTCAATAATCTAATCATTAAAATAAGGTAGAAAAAGCTTCCCATGCTTAATAAGTGATTTTCAACATATGTTCATGGGGACCATTGCTGACAACCTCACGCTGCGGTGTTGTTTCTCTGGTAAGTTTGGTTCACCTTATACTGATATATTAGTGTGAGATTCTAAATTTTAGAGTTTCTTTTGGAATTCTTTATAGAATATGCTTGGTTTTCAATTACAGTTTTCTACTTTTCATCCACAGACTGAAGTATAGACTGTGGTAGACAATTGAATCTTAGTCCATGCTTTTCATTTTTATCCTTAGAAGAACCAACAGTGGGATAGGTATTTGTACATCATTCAACACATTTATAACAGAGCCACTCATGCAGCTATGAGGCATTCCCCTTTTGAGGTTTGTTATGGATTTCAACATATGAGATTCTAGTTTCTCTACCTTCACCTTCTGTTGCTCATGCTCAAAAGGAATAAAAGAAAGCCACATCTTTTGTTCAAAATCTTGTTAATATGCATACTAAAATCTGAGATAGTCTCAATTGAATAGAGGATGATTATAAATAGTTGCATGCTTGACATTTAGTGCCTCATCGGTTCAAGATGGGAATCCAATATGGTTGCATTTAGATAAGCAAAGATTTCAGAATAAGCAGTATCATGAGCTCAAACCTATTTGGTATAGGACTTACACCGTTGTTCAACAAGTTAGTTCCAATGCTTTCCATTTAAATATATGCTTGCTCAAATTAATGTCAATCAGTTGTAGTTGTATGAGCTTTCATGTCTAGATGTGGACATTCCCATTGGTCATCTAGTGAACACTATTCCAGATTCTCAGCTTTCTTTGGATGAAGACACTTTGTTTGATGTTCACACTAGAACTATAAGAAACAAATGGACATCTACCTACTTGGTTTGGCTGAAAAGGAACATCACCTACTCAAGCCAAGTGGTTATCTGAAATGACTTTTCAGCAGCAGATTGCTCATTTACTAAGAAATTGGGGTGAATTTCTTCTCAGCAATGAGGAAGTGATGACAAGTCAGCTAATATTTGAAAAGTGGTTTTATATATTGTAAAATAAGGATTTTGGCTTCTCTCTTTTTAGCTTTCTTCTCATTGAAGTTTTCCCTTTCTGGACGAGTTATCTTTCCTTTTTGGAAACCATATAAGCTATGCATGGTACTCGTATTATTCTTTTACATTCCAATTTTGGCTCCATGTATTCTTTATCTATACCTATAGTGAATGATAGAGTGTATAGATTGTACAAGTGACAAACACTTGTGTCTTTTGTGATTGTTTGATCTTGTTCTCTTTCTCATGCTTTCCCACAATTCAGCTATTAGCTGGATCAAAACATAACAATATTGCCCACGGAAGTGTGGTCTAGTGGCAAGCAACGAGGTGTTTGGGCTTGTATTAACATGGAGAGCAAGGTTCAAAACCCCCCAGGTGGGTGTGGATGAAGCTATGTGGGTGACTTTGACAGCATAGATATTCCCCCTCATAGCATGGTAGCTTAGCCAAAGAGATTCTATAATATGTATTTACTATGTCTAAAAAAAAAGAATAATAATGTTTGCCATATAGAGCAAATAAAATAAGTTTATTTGTGTCTAATAAATGACCAAAAGTTGGTCAATGGGACTGCTCAATACAAATGTCTTGATACAAAGTGGGAGTGCTAAGGCCACTTCTATAGAAAGCAAAAGATGAACAGAGCTAATCTATAAAAATCTAAGCTCTATTGGCATAGAGAATACGAACAAATTAATGGTGAACACATGGATTCCCTGCAATAAGCAATTATAAAGAACACAGTTAAAACTTGAAATACTTAAAGGCACAATGAGATTACTTGAACACGTGTTCAAATTTCAAACATAGAACCACAAATCTGATAGAAAGACATCAAGTGAACTATATCTCAAATTCTGTACGCGAAAACAACACAGTGAGGATATATTTTGGAAACAAGGGAGAATTGAGAACGTTTCACATTGGGGACATGAAGGTTTTTAAGTGCATGAGCTAACCCCAAAATTACCCCCCTTCATGTATCCTACTTTTAAGCAAAAATTTGCAGTATGGTATGGATCAAGCTATTTTGAGCTTTTTCATGCTGATAGTTTTATTCATCGTTCCTTGATTGTGTCCATTATTTTCCATATACTTTTGAAAATATGTCCTTTTTTAGTCTTTATATCTGAAACTTTCTGTGTCTATTTCAATCTTTAATGAAGCTTATGTTGTGCATTCTTACATTCAGTTATGAAACCTATGGCAGGTGTGCCAGATATGAAAAAATTAGCTAACCCACCTTCTCAAAGCATAGCATAGATAGGCTCTTGTCTAAGATTCTCTGCAGGGAGCATTATGCAAATACCGAGACAAGATAAAACACCTGAATGTCTTATCACATTATATCAATCAAACATGAGTTAATTAGTTTACATGTCCATAATTTCTGGGAAATTAAATTCTCAACATTTCAGTCTCAACTCTCCATAAATAAAATGTTGTAAGATATTGAAATGAACGCTGTGCAATTGTAGAAACTATTTTGTTCTTTCATAAATGTTACACATCTTTATATTGATTAATCTTTCCTTTTATTATCGTGTTGGTAATGTTGTTTATTACTTTGGTTTGGGATGCAGAAGCAAACATACTGGAACACACAGCCAAGCTGAATGTAAGGAAACTTGTGTTGTTGGACATGGACTGGATTTTTGGTGATTTTTAAAGTTTACACATTGATGAAAATCCAGTTTCTTGTTGTCGCTAGTTTTTGGCACCAGAGTGGGGTGTAGGAATTGGATTTAAAAACCTCAACCATGACTTTTTCATTTGGAGGCACATATTTAAAGCCCATTTTAGTGGTGTAACTTGGTTGTGGCTTAAATTTATCAATCAGAGGTTTGCTGAAAATCTAAACTTTCTATCCTTTGCAGGTAGATGAGGTAAGTAATTTTTTGGGGGCACGAATCCTGGATGTACTTCACGTCTTGTCACTGCATGGAGAGCATAGTACTCCAGGTAATTTTTTGACTTCCTTCATAATAAATTTTTCAGCTTGCCTCAACAAACTAGCTCAATAATTAGGATATTCAGGTCATTTGTATATGTGTTCATATGGGTTCGTATCCACCTAAGGACATCAGAAGTCTTGCATGCACTATCATTAGTGCCAATGGTTTGTTACTTGGAAAATATTGCGTTCAGGGTATATATAGGATTCATAACCATGGTCAACACTGAAATCATATAGTTGTAAACAGTAGCAACCTAGGAAGGAATGTGCTCCTGAAATAACTCAACTCAGTGGTGGCTTCTTGCCTTCTTTATGCACCTTTCAAAAAATTAAAGGGTTTTGAATCGAAATCCCACCTAGTTTAATATTGAAAATAAAAGTTGACAGAATCTAAATTTCATTCTATGTCACCTACAGAATTTTTTAGACCTCGAGATTCGATGAGTAGTCAAAAAATGCCTGGATGAAAATGATTGTTTCTTATGGAAAACATTCGAGGAATGTATTCTGAACAACAATATGCGAGCAGTTATGAAATAGCACCCTTGAATTAGCAAAATATTTCAATTCCTCAAATGCTTTAAAGTCCCTAGTTATTTCGTGCTTTTTGGAAACATCAAAGACACATGGATATGGAAGGTTCTAATGGTTTTTTATTTGATTGTCTAACATGTATAGTAGATTTGAATTTTTTTATTGTCAGGCTTTTATTTGGAAAGCTCTTTGAAAATCATTCAATTAAAGTTTGATGAATTGCATCGGACAATTTCCAGATAATGTTGTTGAAAAAGGTAGTGTCAAGAAAGTTAATTAGATGATCTAGCTAGATGTACAAAGATCCACTTTTATATGCCTTCCTTAATTGAAAAAGATCTGAATTGTAGGATAAAACCTTGTCATCACCCAAAACTATCCTCTGATCCTTTGGCAATACTGAATGACTAGCCTCGTTAATACCAGGAAGAAGTTGTCTACATAACCTCAAAACTTGGCCTTCAATATCCCTATCCATAAAAAGTGATAGAAACCCATCCTCTTCCTCTTTGGGGATAGATAACTTGAAAGTATTCTCATTCTCCATGCAACCTTCATCCTCAAGATTAGAGTCACTATTAGATGGCTGAAGATGATCCATTAGATGTGCCATCATCCTCATCATCATCTGCTGATGTGGCATCACACTCAATCGCACTAGAATCGACTCCCTGATTGACTAGATTAACCAAAGCCTTCGAGTTCTATCTAGGAACACTAGTCTTCAACTTATAGCTAGCAGAATCATTGTTAGAACTAGTGTTTGACCAAGGCTTCTCTGTTAATTTTTCAGAAACATGCTTGTTAGCAGCATACGAACCCAGTGTAGAAACCAGAAAACCCAAGACAAACTTCAAACCCTCCAGATGGGTTTCATCGGCAGACAACTTGACCACCATATCAATTGCCCTCTTGATAATAGGCTTTATTGTGGACTCACCATTTTCCAACTGAACTACAAAATTGAAGTATGCTTTCGCAGTAGGAACATCAAATGACAGGAATGCATTCTCTAGACCCACAAGCAATGCATCAAGAATGTGATCACAAATTTCTCTTGATTTTGAATCAGATGAAGGTCACACCAGAGAATTGATGAAAGCAATAGCTGAATCTCTTACTGAATTAGAGACTCCTGTTGGAAAATTACCTATAGCTGATTGAGCAATATATCCTAGCAGCATTTTTTCCAGCCATGAAGCCAAAGAAGATGAATCCATCAATAAGAACTTTTCTTGCAAGGTGTGTTTCAATTTAATATAACTCGGATCACCTGTTAAAATATTAACAAACAGCTATAGCACCTTCGTATTCACTGACTCATTATTGCATCCATCCAAAGCATCAATTAAAGGCAAAAAGTTACCATTGCCTCCAAGAAATTCCTGGAACTTGTTGGATTGGTTCAACATCAATGAGTCCTCATTGTTCCCCAAATAAAACTTAAGCAAAATGACTTTACAAGGATCCATTCTCAGGCATTCCACCATATCAGTTGCACTTGTAAGTACATGCTCTTTAATAGATAAGTTAACCTCCTTGCTTGAGTTCATTTCTTTTACCAGGCTTTCCATGTTCTTCAGCAAAAATAGATCACTATACATACAGGTCCAGTTCCTCTGTTTTTGTTGCCCCAGCTTTTAAACCTTTGCTACTGGCTCTTGAATAGGCTATTGCTCTATAACTCAGTTTCAAACTGTTACTGGGTATCGATCTTTATTATATGATGCATCCGTCCCTGTCTCTACTCCAGCTACCCTTACTTCTGCTGCTATCTTAGCTACTGGTAGTGCCTCTGTCCTTGTCTTTGCGATTGGTGCCTATTCTATTATAGATAAACTCGAACACGAAGGTCATAAGCATGATAACAAAGGTCAGAATCTCTACCAGCTAAGGACTCGATACCGGTATTATACTATGACGCACGAGCATAAGAATCTTAATCTCGATTACAAACTATTCCAGCCACCTCTGTCTATGCTACTGCTTGCACCTATGCCTTAGCTTCTTCCATGGCTACTAGCTCTAAAACAATTGCATCCTCAACCAGTGCCATTGGTGCTACTACTGAATTGGTTAGTGCTGCTGAAACGGCTGCTTCTTCAACGGCTTATTCAAATAATTCCATTGACTGATGATGCAAATAGGATGGAACTGATCCTACAAATAGGATTGAACAGGATTATACATTTGTATTTTTTTTTTAAACAGTTGTAGCCGTTGGATAAGCAACGGCGACAGCCTGCAGGTGTCGGTTAAGCGACGAGTTTCACTGTCCTGTAGGTGTCGGTTAAGAGACGGAGACATAATGCAAGTGTCAGTTAAGCGACAGGTTTCATTGTCCTGTAGGTGTCGGTTAAGCGACAGAGATGGCCTGTAGGTGTCGGTTAATCGATGGGTTTTACTGTCCTGTAGGTGTCGGTTAAGCGACGGAGACCAAGCAATGATTCACAGAGGAAATCCTTTTGATAATGATCCCAAATTCAAATCCCGAGAATATGAACAAGGGTGAAAAAATAAAATTGAACAAATCAATTAAGAGATATTAAATCCACTCACTGCTTCACAAGGGTGGAATTCTAAATGGTTGCATATCTCTAGATACATGAACATTTCATAGTATTTTGTAGAGTTATGCGGTAACCAAGAATCCCCTCTAACTTGTTGATACCACAAGGAAAGAAGACATTCTTAATGCAACAAGGAAGTACTTGAAGGGATGGGGGTCTTCTATCTACTTATCCAATAGGTTATATCCCATGATGCATTGTTAGAAGGTAGGATTGGGAGGCATCCTCATAGTACTACTATATGCATAGGTTCTTAGTGAAACTATTACCTGAAACCTCCCTGGTTTGGGATCAATAAAACTCACAGATGAAAGCAATCGTGCCTTGAGCACAAAGAAGAATATGTAGAACACATTGGATTTGGAATTATATCAAACTAGTATTTATACATAGATAACTGAATTTGGAGGATTGATCATGAGCATAGATCAAGGGTTTTGATTGTCTCTTCTAGAATACTATTTATTACTTTGTTATCTCTAGCAATCGTCTTCTCAACTACTTAGTCAATGACGGATGGTTCTAGACATCAAATATTCAACAAAAGTTTCTAGAAGGTTGCTTAATTGATCCTAACACTCACCCTTAATTAATAAACCTTTGCAACACCCATCTTATCTCTACATATTTCAAATTTGACCTTTCTCAAGGCCTTGGTGAAAATATGAATAACATTATCATTTGTGATACAATACAACAAGTCAATATCATTTGAATGTATATTTTCTCTTACAAAATGATATTATGTCTCAATATGCTTTGACCTAGCATGATACGCTAGATTCTTTTCCATGTTGATGGAACCTTGGTTATCACATTTGATGGCTATTGGTACTTTTTATTTTCTCCAACATCTTCAAGTATCCTCCTTAGTTAATTCGCCTCACATGTGGCACTACATAATTCCTTGTACTCAACTTCAATGGATAACAAAGAAACAATTGGTTGTTTCTTGTTGCTCAAAGACAAAATCCCAGATCTAATGTTGAATGCATATCCTGTGGTAGAATTTATATTATCTAGATCTCTTTCCCAAACGGAATATGAAAAACATTTCAACTCAACATTAAACTCACTAGTATATTCAATACCAAAATCAACAATTCACTTCAAATATCAAAGAACTCTCTTTTCTTCTTTCCAGTGACTGTCATGAGGCTTCCCCATAAATTAACTAAGAATGTTGACTAAATATGCAATACATGGTCTAGTTATAATGAGATAGTTCAAAATTCTCACTAGTTGTCGATACAAAGTACCATCCACCTGTTTTGTTCCATAATTATTGTATAGTTTAGCATAGACATAGCCTTGTATTCACTCATATGAAACATTTCAAGTAACTCCCTTGTATACTTACTTTGTATGACAAGTTTCCTACCGATTTCTCTCCAGATGTCAAGGCCTAAACAATAATGCAACTCTCTGATATCCTTCATCTCAAACACATGTGAAAACTATTGTTTGATTTCTTCAATCAAATTAGAAGCATTGCTTGTTATGATAATATCATCAACATACAAGGAAATCAAAGAAACATGACCCTTTTTATTTGACTTGACATACAAGTTAGGATCACTTTTACTCTTCGTAAATCCTTTATTGAAGAAGAAAGTATGTATATTTACATATCAATATATTGGTGCATGTTTCATTCCATACAAAGCCTTTTCTAACCGACAAACAAGGTGTTCTTGATCCTTCTTTACAAACCTTTCTAGATGACCAAGATAAAATTCTTTTTTAATTATCAGAAAAGAAGACTTAACATCCATTTGATTTAGTTTTCAATCATACTTAGTAGCCAATTGCAATCATTAATATAATAGTATTAATATTTGCTACATGTGCAAATGTATCTTCATAGTATATCCCTTGTATTTGTGATTTTAACCCTTGGCTACCAATCTATATTTCTACGTTTCTATACTACCATCAACATTTAATTTGGACTTAAATAACCATTTAGATCCTATCGAAACTTTATCCTCAAGGAGTTTGGCTAATTCTTGTGTTTCATTTTTCATTATGGAATCATATTCTTCTTTCATTGCATCCCTCCATTCCTTATGTTTATTTCTTTCTTAAAATTCAAAGGTTCTAGTGGCATTCATTACTTGAGTCATTAGGGCATAATCCTTATACCTGACAATGGTTTGAACATCCCTTAATGATATTCTTAAAAACTTACTATGTTTTGGAATGCCATCCTTTCGTGGATAACTCTTGTTTCTTGTAGTTTTACTAACACTTTGATCTTCAACATGTTCAACTTCTTCCACTTCATTGGAATTCTTTGTTGGTAGATTCCAATCATCATGATCATCCTTCTTTCTTCCTTTATCTACATATTCATGAAACAAAACATCTATGTTTGCAAATACTTTATGTGTGATAGAATCAAACATCTTATATGTTTTGTGATCATCACAATAACCAATAAAAATTCACTCGATTTATTTAGCATCAAGTTTTCTCCTATCTTCTTTAGGAACATGTGAAAATTCTTTGTTTCTGAATATTCTTAGATGGTTTATTATTATCTTATACCCATAAAGTGCCTCAAAAGGTGTGTTATGATTTGAATTTTTAGTTGGAATTCTATTTTTCAAATAAACAATTGTACTTGTTGCTTCAACCCAAAAACCATTAGACATATTTTTACCCTTTGGCATGTTGTGAGCACATTCAACCAGTGTTCTATTTTTTGTCTCGACCATTCCATTTTTCTTAGAAGTATATGGAAACTTCATTTTGCTAAAGAGTATGTGGCATAATAAATTGTTATTGAATTCCATTGTTTTTGCAATATTTGATGAAGGCGCTTGATGTGTAATCTCCCCCTTGATCTGACCTGGGAATCTTGATGCACCTTCTTGTTTGAATTACAACCATATTCTTGAATTCTTTAAAATACTAAAAAACATCACTTTTATTGTTAATAAAATAGACCTAAGTGTATCTAGTTCTATCATCAATGAAGATCAATAAATAGTATGGTCCACCAAGTGACCTTATTTGCATGGGACCACAAACATATGTATGCACAAGTTCAAAACTATCCCTTTTTTTTTCATCTATATGAGAAGGAAATTCCTCCCTATGCTACTTACCCAGTGCACATCCTTCACATGCAATATGTTCACTCTTAAGCAATGGAATTCCTTCTACCATTCCTTATTTTTGAGTAGTAATAAATCATTAAAATTAAGATGGCATACCTTTGATTCCATAGTTATTCTATTGACATGTTTGTAGATGACAATGCTTGATGACCCTTTATTGTAAATCAATATTATACAATCCTCCAACTTTGGTTCCTCTTACAATCACTTTGTATCGATCTATATGTCCTTCACAACACATTATGACTTAATAAATTCAAATTTTAGATTTTGTTCTGCAAAAGTAGACACTGAAATTAAATTCTTCTTTATTCTTAGCACGTACATGACATTATGGATTTGTTTCATTTGACCATTAGGAAAAATCACACATATTTCTCCATATCCTTTAATTTCAAGTGATCTAGCATATCCTAGATAGATATTTGTACCATTATTATTTTCATGATATTGATCAAACTAATCCCTATTGCATGACATATGAATTGAAGCACTAGAATAAATAAATCGGGTGTCAACACCATCAGTGTCTGTTGATAAAGCAACATTGGAAACAAACAATTTGAGATTTTTGAAATCATTACTACTGTGGCATCTTTATCAACAAAATTTCCAAAATGTCTTTTATATTTGGTCTCATTAAACTTCCTTCTACAATCTTTAGCATAATGTCCAAACTTACCACAGTAGTAACATTCATCATTCCTCTTTAGATCAATATTTGTTCTTGGTGGTGGCTTGTCTTGAGCTGGTTGTGTATGCGGCTTGCCTTCTTTATTCCTTACTCAGGGATTTCCTTTGTATGGTTTTCTCCCTTTTTCTACCAATGCCAAATCTGATTTAAGAGATATGCTATTGATATTTTTCTTGTTTTCTTCCTCTTGCAAAAGTATAACTACCAATTCATCAAAATTAGGAGCATTTTACCTAGCTGCAAGTCCTGTAATAAACATTTGATATTCATCTGACATACCATTTAATGTAACAGTGACTACATCAGTGCTAGAATATGTTTCACCAATGTCACCTAACTTATCTTTCAGATCTTTGATTCTAGAAAGGAAATTACTGATATTTTCATTATCTTCCATCTTGATTGAAAGGAACTGACTCTTTAGGAGCATAACACAGTTTGCATTTTTCCTCTCATATAAACCTTTGAGTTTCCCCCAAGTTTCATGGGACATTTTACATTCTGTTATGTATGGAATGATATTATCCTTGAGAATGTTTTGACAAACATTCTCAAGAGCACCTTCACCTTGATATCTCACCTTTCCCAATCATGAATCGAGGATGTGGGGGTAGCTGGTTTGGCTTCATCTCCACACACAATTGACCAAACATTGTAACCTGCCAACAATGTCTACAACTTGAAATTCCAACTCACATAATTGTCTCCATCTAACTTAGTTGACTCATTTAGTTATGAATCAACTAACTAATTGTCCATAACAATAAAAATGATTGACTCTTAAAAAATTAACAAAATGAGGTTGTGTACTAGTGAAAATACCCCAATACAAGATAATAGAACATTTAATAATATATACCCATATTTAATCCCATTCTTGAGTTAAATAAAATATAACATAGAGATATTTCAAATAACAATGTACTACTCTTACCAACAACAATTTCCTAACAAATTTTTCTTGCAACTCCCAATTCATAATGCACTTCTTCTCTTCAATTAAACTCCCAATTTCTAGCTACGTATCTCCTTATTTAAATGTTTGTGGAAACAACCATACTGAAGACGTAGCAACAACTTCCTTCACCACGTAGCTACTAGGATTCTCTAAATATTAATGTATGGTGAGATCCTCCAACAACAGAAAATACTACATGTCTCTCGAACGCAACATATCCCCCTCTTTAAGCATCAACATCAACAAATTTCTCAAGATTATGCTCAATAGATGACTTTTGCTACTCCCACAAATGACTCTTTTCTTCATGATTTTAACACAACAATCCAAAAAATACAAGCGTTGTGACAACACACCCATAGTTTTGAGAGTGACCCCTTTCTCTACATAAGATTCCAACACACTGCACAACAATTTGTTTGAACAACTCTCCCTTAATCGGTGACCAAACAGAACAAACCTCACAACTTCACCAAGCTTTGATAGAATACAACTCACTGCTTCACCAAGTTTAGATAGATCACACTTCATGACTTTACCAAGTTCTATGCTCTAATACCAAATCAGAAAGCATTAAACTCGAGGATGACAACCATTGTTCCTTGAGAACAAATAAGAATATACATAACCCACTTTCTTTGGCATTAGATATAAGTAGTATTTATAATTAAATAGTTGAAGTTGGATGGTTGATCAAGGGTTATGATTGTCTCTTCTAGAAGCCTATTTATTGCCTTCTTATCTCTAAAAATTGTCTACTCAACTACTCAATTGACAACATATGCTTCTAGATATCAATTATTCAACGGAATTTTCTAGCAGGTTGCTTAATTTATCCTAAGAGGATCTTCACCTCTCCTATGAATTTTGAAAGTTCCGACCTCTCATACATGTAAATATAAGAAGAAGTTTGAAGCTATTTTGAATATGTATATGCATTATATTATAAAAAAGTGTTATTTCTTACATGTAAATCTATATTAATTGACAATATAAACTTCTTTACTTACCTAAGAAAGCTACACATTGAAAATGATAGTAAAGTTATACACATTGTTGACAAAAAGATAGTTTGCCCGAAAACATTCCTAGAGAATATACATGTACTTCATATATAACAATTCTTAACACAGAAAAATGGGAAGAAATTCCTATGAAGGGCATCTTCTATAAAATCCATTAAACCTTCCCAACATCACTTGTTAATTTTTTGTAAGGAAAAATAAAAGTGGCCATTCAAATTGTATTTGCAATGACATTTAAACGTTTAAAGAAGCAATGAATAAATAAATTCAAACTATTTTTAGTTGCATTAATTGTAAATTACTTGAGAAAACTATAAGCATGGAGGTATGGTAATGGAGTTTAACCTTAACATGGCCAAACAATTATTAGATTCCTTGTTTGGGAACAAATTTGTATAATACTTATACCCACCTCTTTACTTGAGAAAGAGACACAATATAAGAAGCTCTCCAATATATTGTGTGCCATTCTAAGGCTCTAATGTGAGAAATATTTCTTCAACTATGATTTTAGCTCCATCAATATTTGCAGGGGAAAGAGTTAAATAATTATGTAAATAGTGGCTAGTGGCTAACTCAAAGTGTTCCATTTTCCATGGTTATGTCATAGGATTTATAACCATTTGATTGATTTTATAGACAAAAATCTATAATTTATGCACAACCAAAAGGGGTGAAAATAAATGCATATGGGAAAACCCTTATATTTTCATTATGAATGAGTTAAACCAATTAAAATTTATGCACATCCAAAGGGGGTGAAAAGAGATGTATATTGGCAACCCTTACATTTTCATTATGAATGGGTTAAACCAATTGTTGTGTCTTGGTCTTGATTAGCCTATGTTTTTGGTTTATTTTCATGATCATCTTCTATCGGAATGATATCATCTTCATTTTCAATACTTAATATTTTTTTAACCAAATCCACTATTGTGTTCTTCATTTCTAGCACCTACAATGTTGTTCACTTTATCCTCATATGCCATTATAGTCCTAACAACACTATTTTTTCCTCTAATCATATCTTTAAACTCTATCCCATCTGCAACTTCTATAATATTTTCATTGTTGTCACTTCTTTGAGGTGCTCATCATATCTAACAACAATAACAATGTAGTCCATTTCTTCAACTACAACATACTCAACACTATCAACCCTTACAGTGTGGACACCCTTTAATATACTTTGTTCTTTTTTCATTGCATCTACAATGATGTATTATTCCTTTATTTTACTTGCATAATCAACAATATTAAGATCATCAACCTAATCAATTGTATTGATCATGGGTATGCTTCTTCATTTTCTTCATGGGTTAGGGTTGTTTCTTCTTCCCCTTGCAATTCTCCATATTTTGACAAACATTGCATGATTTGTTTCCCATATTCATCTTCAACTTCCTTTTCTAACTTACTATCCAGGGCTTTAATGATTTCATCTAGATTGTATGGAATGCATCTACAATCAAATTCCACCTCATCTTCTTTGAGATCTTCATCAACCACAACCTAATCCTTTCTCTTGTGCAACTCCTCACTAACAATTCTGAGTTCATCTTTTGTGAGTGATATTTTCCTTTTCATCGTGATTTTTATAAGACCTATGAGCCTCCCTTATGTTGAAATTTGATCATATGTTTTGAATCATGTTGAAATTTGATCATATATTTTGATTCATGATTTATAACAGTTTCAAATGATTCTATATTTATGAAAAATGTTATCAAACCTTCACAATTATCTTGTATAGAAGTCTTTATTTCCAAACCTTTCACTCTACTTTTGTAACTCATAATAAACACTTTCTTACCTCAACATGGACAACTTCCAATCCTTTCTTGTAGGCCTCGAGGTTTCAACCTCTTCTTTCCCTTTTTTTAATGGATTAAATGGTGCTTCGGCCCCTTTTATAACACAATACTCAGACTCCTCTTCTCCACAAGATACAACTACAAATCTCTTATCCCTTTTTTAATATTATGATGCACATATACCAATCTCATCCTCCAACTCTCTCACATCGATTGTACAACCCTTCACTCACACACACCTTTTCTCTTCTTGCTCAAACTCAGCCACTCTTAAGAACTAGCTGCATAGAGATTCAACTCTCTCATGCACTTTATCTCTTCCTCGTGGTTTCTTCTTGCACTATTCCTTTCTAACACACTATTATAGTAGTATTCACCCAACACCAATGAAAACTCCACTTCTACACAGGCTCGCTTTTCCATACCCATGCATGGCTACACTCAATAAGCTTGTATCCTCACAAACTACGGCCTATATATCTTCCCGGTGGCTACTTTACTCAACACATCATGGAAAACCATGTATAGAGAGATTTAACTCTCACACAACTATATTTTCTCCATGCCATTACTTCTTTTGAACCTTCATGAAAACACATGGATTCTCTCATTCTAGTCACTACTCCACCCCCATAGACTTCAACCCTCCTTTATAAATTATGTGCTTCTCCTTTTTTAAACTATTGTACTAGACACACAACGGTCCTTCTCACTGATGCCCATAGACCTCTGTGGGATGGAAACTACACTACCCATGGCTCCCTTAATGTGGCGTAGGCTTGGTCCTACAAAGGATATACACCCTCTATATAAATGATAGCTGGGTGATAGTTATCACTCTCACTCTTTATCACTACGTAGGAATGAGGGTAGCTGGTCGCAGCAAGGAGAGAAGCAATATTTGTAATATCTACACACTACATGTTGGAGAAATTAATTATGAGTTGATGTCTATCAAACCCCATCCATCTCAAGTAGAGTTCGTAGAAGCACAAAGTTGTCAGACAATCTGTTAGCAGGCATGGTGCACTCTTCCTTGCATCTATTCAGCCATGTTTTTGTTTTACAAGTCAAACTATTAGGTATATTTATAGTCATGAATTAATCTACAATCTTTAATGTTAGTCAATAGCTTCCAAGAGAAGAAAAATTTAGTCTTTGTAGATGTAGAAGAAAAATGAATGAAAAATAGAGGGTGTTGGAGAAGAACAAAGTAAGAGAGAAAAGAGAAGAAGAAAATTTCTAAGAAGTGTTCATGAACTCAAGATTATGGTTTTTGGAAAGTATTGAGAGCCCAAGCTCTAAAAAAGGTGAAAAATCCAGGTACAGTACGAAGTCTATGTATGCGGATATAGTTTCCCTATTTTGTCGTGGTAATATATAAACATGTAGTTTTTATGTGTTTATTCTCAAGAATATTTTTGTCGCACATATTTTCCATAATTACTTGTGTGAATGATATTAACATTTACCATTTGTAAAAGAAGTCAAGAATCCCCAATATTTCACTATGTAAAAGTTTTGTTTTAATGACGGAGTAACTTCGACACAAGTCTCATTTAAAAAAAAAAAAATTATTTCAAATTGTGGGCTTGTCATAGTAAAGTTGTATTAAAGTTCACTTCAAGTCAAGGAGTGGTAAAAAGTGTTTTTCATGTCATAGTTAATAAACAAAGAAATACCTTTATTATAAAGTTCTGTTAAGTGTGGAATTGTCGAAGGGGAGTCGTGTCGTAGTTATCTCTACTTACTGGGTGGTGAAAAAGTGTCTTTCATGTCAAAGTGAATGATATACTTCATATAACAAAGTACTCTTTAAAAACTATAAGTTTCTCGAAGTGGGTGTCTATCGAAGTAAATGTGTGTCAAGAAAAAGTTTGTTAAAAGGTTGTGTTGAAGTGAAGGTAAAAGTTGAGACTTGTCGAAGTAAAGTATGCCGCAGTCATGTGTTAAGTCTTTTCGAAGTTAATCTGGTTAGAGTAAATACTGTCCCAATAAAATCTCATCGAATTTAATTTGTTTGAAGTAAACTTCTCAAGTAAATATGTTGAAGTAAAGGTGGGTTTTCTTGAAATAATTGTGTCACAGTCCAAGAAAATTAAATATTTAATGTGCAGTTCATGTAAAACAAGTTTCTCTGACGCATTTTTCCCTAGATCTAATTTCATATCAAGGTTTAGGAAGAGTAGAAACTCTTTTAAAAAGGGAAAAATAGTTTTAAGAAAAAAGAAAAAAAATTAAAATGCCTTCCACTTCACGCAAGAATTATGAATGTTGGTCTCTAAATATGAAGGATTTGATCATTGTTCAAGATGTATGGGAGATAGTCCAAAATGGCTATACATACCCAACATATTAGGCAGCATATAATTATCTCACACAAGCTTAGAAGAATGAATTTAGGGAACAGAGGAAGAAAGATGGAAACAATCTATTCTACATACATCAAGCAATGCATCAAAGCATACTCCCAAGAGTAGCAGCAACAAAGATTGCTAAGGAGGCATGGGACACAGTGGAAAATTCTTATCAAGGTTTTTACAAGGTAAAGACTGCTAAAGTGCAAATCCTTACAAGATATTTAGAATCCTTTTCAATGAGATATATAGATTTAGTAAAATCGATTTATACTCAATTTATTGTCTTTATTATTCAAATGTAATCTCATGGAGAAAATATAGATGACAGAAGGGTTGTTGATAAGTTACTTAGAAGTCTTCCCTAAAAATTTGAATCTTTGGTTGTGACTTTAGTAAAAAAAAATTGAGCAAATTTAACATTGATAAGTTCCAAGCCTCTCTCATTAATCATGAGCATATGATACTATATATCAAATAAATCACTAAAAGGTGCATTCACAACACAAGAATCCACAATTCATGGAAGAGGCAAGGGGAGATATAATTCTAGAGGCAAAGGAAGAAGTTTTTCAAGAGGAAGAAGACATCGCAGTAGCCCTGCAAATTTCGTTGGTAGAGGTCAAAATCAGAACCCCAGCCATCCAAGTGTCCAAAGCTTTGGTAAATAAAAAAATTCAATGTCATTATTGCAAGAAATTTGGGAATTTTGCATACAAATGCAGGAAGAAGCAGTATGACCAAGGAAAGAAAGGTCAAAACCAGTCAAGAAACAACAACACTACAACTAACACAATGTTTTTGGCATGTGCATCTCCAATTGAATGCAATGTTGTTCAAGAAAGTCCATGTGACATATGGTATTTATATTCTGGTTGTAGAAATCATATGATTGGTAATTTAAATTTGTTTTCCGGTTTAGATAAAATTGTTTAAATTGATGTCATGCTTGAAAAAAATATCCAAGTCGTTGTTTTGGGAAAAGGTACTGTTGGGATTTTAACCAAATAGGGGGAATGAAAAACTATGCCTAATGTATATTATGTCAAAGTTTTGAAATACGATTTGATGAAAAATGGGCAACTGTTATAAAAGGTTATAGAGTCTACATGGAATACAATCATTGTGTGATTATGGACGTATGTCGAAGTAAACAAATGATAGAAAAAATAGGAATGATAAGCAATCACTTATTTCCTTTGAGGATAAGGGTGGATATGAAAGGAAAGACAACTCAAGTTGTTGATGAAGGACTTAATTAAATTTTAAGAGTTGCATTCAAGGCAGAAAGAAAATAAGTAGACAAGGATTGCAACAAGGAAGAAAAAGACAACAATAAATAAATACAGGTAGCATTTCAATCAGAAGTTCAGGATAAGTCCAGGCTGTAGAATTCTAGATTTAGACATTTGGATGTTGGTGGGATGAAGCTACTTCTCATGAAGAATATGGTGAAGTATTTTCCATTGATAAAAAATGAGAGAGAATTTCTGAACACTACATTTTTGGCAAGCAACATAGAGAGACTTCCTTATCGGAAAGTCATATAGATCGTGCACCACTTGAAATTGTGCACTTTGATATTTGTGGGCCATTAATGTAAACACCGTCTATAGGAGGATGGAATTATTTTCTCACTTGTATTGATGACTTCATAAGAAAAACATGGGTTTATTTCTTAAAACATAAATCTGATGCATTTGTATGTTTTCAACAGTTCAAGGCACTTGTGGAAAATAAAAGTGGATATAACATCAAAATATTAGGGAAAGACAGAGGTGGTGAATATTTCTCAAATGATTTCCTAAATTTTTACAAGAGCCATGGCATCCACAAGAAATTCACTACGTGGTATACACCTCAACAGAACAATGTCGTGGAGACGAAGAATATAACTATTATGGAGATGGCACATAGCATGATGGAAACCAAGCATTTGTCAAATTAATATTGGGTTGAGGCAATGGTGACTTTTGTTTACATCATTAATATATTCCTGAATAAGAGTGTTAAGAACAAAGTCCCTCAAGAATCTTGGACATGTATGGAACACAATGTTTCTCATTTAAACATTTTTGGTAATGTCGTGTATGCACATGTTCCAGATGAGTTGAGAAATAAATTATACAATAAGGGACATAAATATATTTTTGTTGGTTATTCTTAAGATACCAAAGAATACAAGTTGTATGATCTTGTCACAAGGTAAGTAAATATCAGTTGTGATGTTCAATTTGTTGAAAATGAAGCATGGGATAGAACCATAGAGAAGAATGTCAAGAATGTATCAATTATCAAACATGATTACATGAACTAGGAAGTAGTTCAAATACCACATGTAAGCCAAAATGTCACAGCCCCATCCACTCCTAGGACAACACGACATGTTTCAACACAAAGTACTTCAACACAAGTCGCAACTCAAGCTACATCAACAAGAACACCAAGACTGCAACAAACTCCATCAAGTAGTTAGAGGAGTTCAACATCAAAAAATCAAATAAATACAAGAAGTTTGTGTGAGATATATGAGGTTGGTACACCAAATTCATTCTCTTTTTTTTTGCATTATTTTCTCAAATAGGCAATCCTCTTACATTTGAGGAAGTTATGGAATATGAAGTATGGGCACAAGCCTTGGATGAAGAGATATAATGCATCAAAAATAACTAAACATGCGAGTTGGTAGATGTTCCGAAAGATAAGGATGTAAATAGTGTCAAATGTATTTACCATACCAAGAAAGATGCAGATGGAAATGTATAGAAGCACAAGGGAATATTGGTAGCAAGAGGGTTCACAAATCATCCTAGCATAGACTTCAATGAAACTTTTGCACCTATTGTACAAATGGACAATGTCAGAACAATTTTGGCCATTGTCGCACATAATAAATGGTATGTTTATCAAATGGATGTTAAATATGCATTTTTAAATGTATATCTAGAGGAGGAAGTGTATGTGGAACAAACACAAGGATATAAAGTTCCAGGATAACAACACAAAGTAAATAGGATAAAAATGGAACTATATCATTTGAAGCAAGCTCATAGACCATGGTACATTTGCATTGACTCTTACCTCATCCAAAATGGATTTCGTGGAAGTGAATGTGAACCAACGATGTACATCAAATTCAATAAGCAAGGTAACATGTTAATTTTCTTCTTGTATGTAGATGATTTAATATTTACTATTTATTTTGGCATAGAATATTTTAGAACAATCACGGAAAGTGAATTCGAAATGACTAATTTGGGGCTTATGAAGTAGTTTTATAGGAATTGAAGTCCAACAATTTGAAAGTGGTATATTTATATCAGATTCCAACAATGAAAATGAAGTCTTGAAAATATTTAATATGGCTAATTGCAAGGAATCCCCAACACAAGTAATAACATGATTAAACCTAAGCAAGGATGATGATGGATCAAATGTAGAACCTACATTGTTTAAAAGGTTGGTTGGAAGCCTCATGTATCTTACTATGAAAAGGATAGACAACATGTATGGAGTAAGTCCGATTTCATGTTTTTAGAGTCACCAAAAGACGCTCATTGGCAAGAAGGTAAAATAATTTTGAGATATGTAAGTGGCACAAAGGACTTTGGCATTTTCTATTCAACCTCAGAAAATTCCAAAATTACTTGATACACTTACAGCGACAATGGAGGTAGAATAGATAGATGACAAGAAAATCACATTTTGGGTATATGTTTGATTTTGGTACAAGTGTTGTCGTTGGATTCAAAGAAACAACCCATTGTAGCTCTTTCTTCAGCAAAAGCAAAGTATGTTGCAACTACAAGCATTGCATGTCAAGTTTTTTAGATGCAGATAATGTTAAAAGACTTGTTGTAGAACCAGCAAGAACCTACAACCATTTACTGCGACAACAATTCATCCATTTCATTGTCGAAGAACCATGAGTTCCATAAGAGAACCAAACATATTGACACAAGGCATCAATTCATAAGAGAATTGGTAAATAACAAAAAAAATTGCGTAGAATTTTGTATGTCTGAAGATCAACTAGAAGACATCTTTACAAAACCTTTTCCAAGGGACACATTCCAGTATATGCAAAGTTGTTTAAGGTTGAAAAATTATTTACAGTGAATTATGTCATGCACAAAGTAAGTTCCAGCTCTGAAACATTTTGTAAAATTTTGGTTTAATGATCCCCATCTCATAATTAAGCGAAGCTATTGGAGAAATTAATTACAAGGTGAATTTTTTCAAATCCCATCCGGCTAAGTCAAAGTTCGTAGAAGTACAAAGTTGTCAAATAATATGTCAGCAAGCATGGTGCACGCTTCCTTATATTTATTCAGCCATGTTTTGTTTTGAATTCAAGTTGTTAGGTAGATTTACACTCATGAATTAATTTATAGTCTTTAATGTTAGTCCAGTAGCTTCCAAGAGAAGCAAAATTTAATCTTTGTATATGTAGAATAAGAATGAATGAAAAACAGAGTATGTTGTAGTAAGAGATAAAGGAGAAGAAGAAAAAGTCCCAGAAGTGTTTGAGACGCCAAGATCGTATTTTTTGGAAAGTATTGAGAACTCAAGCTTAAAAGGTTAAAAATACAAGTAAAGTTCGAATCCTTTTGTATGTAGCTATAGTTTTCCTATTTTTTCATGGTAAGATATAAACCTATAGTTTTTATGTGTTTACTTTCAAGAATATTTATGCTGCACATATTCTCCATAATTACATGTGTGAATGATATTAACATTTACCATTTGTAAAAGAAATCAAGAATCCCCAATATTTTACCATGCAAAATTTTTGTTTTAATGGTAAAGTAACATCGATATAAGTCTCATTTAAATATTTTGTTTATTTGATATTATGGGATTGTCATAGTAAAGTTTTGTCTAAGTTCACATCAAGTCAAGGAGTGGTGAGAAGTGTTTTTCATTTCATAATTAATAAAAAAAAAGTACCTTTATTATAAAGTTCAGTTAAGTGTAGACTTTTCGAAATGAAGTCATGTCGTAGTTTTGTCAAATTACTGGGTGGTGAAAAAGTGTCTTTCACCTCGACGTGAATGATACACTTTATAAAATAAAATACTCCTTTAATATTATAACTTTGTCAAAGTGAATGTCTATCGAAGTAAATGTGTGTGAGAGTAAAAATCCGTTAAAATGTTCAATCGAAGTGAAAGTTGAATATTGTTGAAGTAAAGTTTGTCGCAGTCATGTGTGCAGTCATGTGTGGAGACTCGTGGATTTTAATTCGGAGTAAACTACTTAACCGACTATTTGCACCGATAGGATGACTTGGCTCGTGTGAGCGGTCACATCCGACGTTGCCAGTCGTCGGATCGGTGCAAATGGTCGGGCAAATAGGTTACGACTTTTAATTCGGTCAGAATAAATCTCGGCCCAGTAAAATCGCGTCAAAGTTAATTTGGTTGAAGTAAACTTGTCGAAGTAAAAGTAGGGTTTCCCGAAATAATTGTGTTGCAATCCAAGAACATTAAATATTTACTGCACAGTTCATGTAAAACAAGTTTGATTGTCACAGTTTTCCTTGAACTACAAACCTCACTCCGTTGCTATTACTCTTTCATATGCAATTTTTCTAGGGTCATAATCACTCTCGATAGCAAGGTGTTTTCTCTGAGCTCTAATAGGATTCAAGTTTGACTATCTCTAAATAGAAACCCACGTACCAATTTAAAGGCATGGAAGCGCAAAACCGAATCCAAAAAAAAAACCAGTGATCTCTTTTATTAAGCAGAAATGAAATTTGTATACCATCAATCGATTAATTTTGGGCCAAATTGGCATCTCCAAAACCGATATGCTTTTCCATGTAAAATTCTACAGCTCGGTTTTTAAACAAGGTAAAACCATTTTGGGTTCGAATGTGCACATAACATGAGGCAAATTCTCTTCCAACTAAAATCTCTAAAATGGGGAAAATTACCTTTGTTATCGTACAGGACTTAAACGTCAGATTTGAAGGCTAATTTGCAGTTAATTAAGCCATCAATTAGGTTTAATATTTGACAGGGATTCACCTGTTGATATAGATCGACAACAATAGAATTTATTGTTGTACCTAAACCTGTAGGTAAGAGTAATTGCTCCCAACAATAGTTAGCAATATTTTTGAATTTTTTATTTATTGGAAGGATATTGGTTATATTTATAATTAATGGCATGGTCACTTGTTAGGTCAATAGGAATATTATTTCAATTTTGGATGGGATATTGTGTATTTTAATCAATACTATGGAATGAACAAACTCAATTTGTTATTCTTGAATATCCTTAGTCATGTGCACATCTCAATCACTAAACCAGTCTCCAATCGCTAACTTATCACTATCGATGTGGATAATTTATGGCCAGTGGCTATCACCGTTTGGTGACTAACAGATCACTATCAGTGTTCCATATGGGTAGCTACTAAATCCATGGTCGCAAATAATTTATGGCCAATGGCTAAGATGAAACGGATTGACTTGTGGAGCCTCAAATTGCTAACCGATCACTAGGTTTTCTTCAATTTTATTTGTCAATTGTCGATTACTATTCACGTTCACCAACCGATGGTGATCAGTTGTGCTAGTAATTCAAATATGCTCAAGCAGAACAGGGACCAGAATTCAGTCATATCATTTGCAAACTTGCTATATATCAAGATAATAGTAATTCAAATATGCTCAAGCAGAACATGGACCAGAATTCAGTCAGTTATATTATTTGCAAATTTGCTATATATCAAGATAAAATAATTAGGTCGATAGGCATTTATATATTATCTCATATTTTGGGCTTCTTTTGAGCAAATCAACAAGATTAATCGCAGTGTAATGAGAGTATAGTCGAGATTCATTTTATGGTCTTCGTATCTTATTATGCTTAAATGCATCTTGATTAAGATTTAAATAAGCTTCAATTAACCAGTGGTTAATTTCATACCAATTTTTATTTATTTGTTTTTTTAATATGAGTTCTCATTCTTTTTTATTAAATAGTATTTTTTTTTATGTTTATATTAATTAGTTTATGTTATAGCTATAACATGGATAAAAACTAAACTAATATTATTTTTATGCTGATAGGTGTATATATCTTAGAATTTTGGGGTGGACTACTAACATATGATAATTACACTTCATGATAGTCGGGAAAATTAAACTTTAACTTCAACTATTCAATTATAAGATACAACTATGAGATTAACTCCATTGATGATATAGCTATTAACTTAACTTCAACTCTAGTCATGAATCTCACTTGAATTAAATTTTAAAGTAACTAAATTAGATACACCTATTAACTTAACTCCAATTATTCTATAACTATTAGCTTAACTTCAACTCTAAACATAGTTATATTGGATGATTATTAGCTTAACTATTAAATACACCCATTAGCTTAACTCCAATGACTTTACAACTAGTATCTTAACTTCAACTCTAATCATAATTATATTGGATAACTATTAGATAACTATTAGGTTAAATCCAATATTGATACAACTATTAAATTAAATAAATAAAACTATTAGATGAACATGTAGTTGTACTTAGATAATGATTCCATCTCTTATCTTGAGAAGTCAGCCTTCATTGCAATGAACCATGCACCGCCCAATTACCTTTCCATTTGGCATTGGAGCATCATGAGAACAATCAGTTAGGCAATGTCTTCTGATTGTGATAGGCTCAATGCCATCTATAAATACGAATAAGAAGAGGTGAGGATTGTCAAAAACAATTGCTTCCAACCTGTGAGTACAAAACTTTAGGTGAGGCCAAAATTTCCATTAAGTCATTGAGTCCATAACTTCCATTAAATAGTGTATTAATAATTTATTATAGATCTCAATGTGGATGTATTCTGAACATATTAATATTATTAATATGGTTATTGCTATTAGAATTTTGGGGTGGACTACCATTTATGTTTCTTCATCAATGGACGAGAATGAGACAAGTGTACTGTCCAGATTGATTCGATGAGCATTGTCCAAAATTCATAATGAACAATTTAAAACAAAACAAAAAATAGCTAAGTTAACATGTGATAAGTGCATTTGTGATAGTTGGAAAAATTAAACATTAACTTCAACTATTGGATTATAAGGTACAACTATGAGCTTAACTCCATTATTGATATAACTATTAGCTTAACTTCAACTGTAATCATGACTTTTACTTGAATTAACTTTTTAAGTAACTATTAGATACAACTATTAACTTAAATCCAATGATTCTATAACTATTAACTTAACTTCAACTCTAATCACAGTTATATTGGATGACTATTAGCTTAACCATTAGATACAACTATTAGCTTAACTTCAACTCTAATCAGAGTTATATTGGATAGCTATTAGACTAACTATTAGATAACTATTAAGTTAACTCCAATATTGATACAACTATTAAATTAAATTTATATGAACATGGTAATTGAAACATGGTAATAAAAAATTATTAAATGAACGTGTAGCCTGAAAAGTCCTTCATTGCAATGAAATCATGCATCACTCAATAACCTTTCCATTTGGCACTGTAGCATCATGAGAAAAATAAGCTAGGCAGTGTGTTCCCAGGGTGATAGGCTCAATAAAATCTATAAATATGAATAAGAAGAGATAAGGGTTCTCAAAAGTTTATGCTTATGCTTCTAACTGGTAAGTACAGAACTATTGGCGAGTGTCAAACTTTCATTAAGCCAGTCAGTCAATAACTTCCATTAAATAGTGTATTAGTAATTTATAGCAATCCTTATGTCGATTGCAAATTCCCTCAACCTGCTTCTCCATATTCTTTTACATAAACAGACGTTGGCCTGCAGTGCCTTTTAGCTTCCGGAATCGTTTTTCCTATAGCTGTCGGAAAACTGTACCCTGTGACCTTTTAGACGTTTGGATCTTGATCTCTACTGGATAATTAAATGCATCGAGATTCTGGAGATCCATCCATGCCATATTCGCGGAGGTCAGCGACATATGAGGGGACTGTTATCGCTCACCTGGACAACGCCTCAAAACACACCATCCAACTACCATGCTTGATGCCACCGATTACATGCGTCTTTAAAATTTGAACTTGAAATTTAATAATATTTTCTTGGCACTTGTGTTCAGCATATCTTATTTATTCATTTCCATTCAAAATATTTCCACCAGATTTGTTGTGATTGGTAGGCTTGTGTATGTGGAGCTTAGCATTGATAAATCAGTGGCAACTAACACACACTGAATAGAAATAGGTTATAGATTCTACCCTTGCATGTTATAGATTCCGACTTTAATTCCGTGAAATAAGAAATGGAGATGGAGATTCTATGTATATTTTAAAATGTATAAGATTAAATTTAAATTTCTTTTTTTTTCAGGAGGAAAAAAGCGTGACCTTGTTATTCTTATTAATAAGAATCAAAGGGCATTGTGATATACCCGCCCAAAAGGGCTACATCAACCTGTTGGCTGCATCAAACTGTTACAATAGTGAGTTCTTTCAGAAAGGAGAAAAACCATCTAGATTCTGCCAATGGATGGCGGAAAAAAAAGTGTTCCCATCAGAATAATTTCTCATCATATATGATCTAGAACAGTCGGCCCAATCTATCGTGAACCAATAGGGACAGATCTGCATATCAGAAGAGCACCTCAATTGGAGCAAAAACAGAAGATACTGCTCCTATCTGCTTCCATTACTTCAAAAGAACTGAAAAGTGTTGTTACTAACTAATTTTTCATCAAAAAATTCCGAAGAACATCCATAACCAGGAGCTAATGAGAGAGCTGTTTTTGATAAGCTGTCCGCCTTCCGGTTGTGTTCACGATAGATGTGGCAAAATGTAAGATCCTGAAAGCTTCTAATAAGCTTTTTTGTTTCCCGACACCAGTGAAATAGGTCTGGAGGGGTGAGAGTATTGACTCCTTTGGCCCAATTTATGATAATTTGTGAATCACCATAGATTTTGACCAGTGGAATTCTCATCATTTGGGAAGTTTTCAATAGGGCCCAAAGACCCAAAAGTTCAGCCTTCGTATTGGTACCTCCTCCAATCCCAATAGCAATCTCTAGATGGTGATTCTCCTTTAGGAAAAGACAGAGACCAACACCTGCTGATGAGGTAGTGGAAGCACCGTCAAAGTAGCCACAGGGATAATTCATAACAGGGGTTTGCCCAATCTGCCTTATTTTCTTGTTTTTTCCCATTGTTGTGAATGGCCGAGCAGGTGACAAATTGACAGCGTTCAGGAGCTGATGGAAAATACCCAGTACAGAAAAGCATTTATCTTCAAAAATGGCTTTATTTCGCGATTTCCAGATAATCCAGCACAGATGATGAGGAATATATCTAAATGCAGATCCACTTGGATGTTGAGTGATCCAAGTATCCAAAAACTCAGCAATAGATGAAGATATTGGAGGAAAATAAACCTGAAGATGATCACATATTAATACTCTGATACTGTTCCATATTGGACAACGCGTGAATAGATGGTGAACAGTTTCCTCATCCTTCATACATAAAATACATATTCCAGCGCCTTGTTTACCTTTCCTTTGGAGGTTATCCCATGTCAGTATCCGATTTTTCCCCATCAACCAAATGAAACAACCTATTTTCCGTGGCAGCGAGCAATGCCACAGCAATAAAGGAGTATTCATCCCCCCTGCAGGCCTGTAAAAATCAACAATACTATCATATGCACTACTGGCTGTAACATGACCATCCTTTTTATTATATTCCCACAACAATGCATCAGCTACCTCTGTGAGTTTGATACCATTAAGATCAAGAGCCCTAGTATAAGAAGACCAGGCTGTATTCCATTCACCCTCTAATAATAATTCCTCTGCAGTAAACCAGTAACCCTGCGCATCTGTTAAAGAATTCCTGGCCTGGGCAAGAGTATTAATATCCAGGTCTGAAAGATAAGATCTCAATCCTTCAGGAAGAATGTAGGTTTGAGAAATACCAATAATTGGATCAACACCCACCAGTATTCCTTTGCCATCACCAACCTTCCAGGCCGTGTATCTACCAAGCCAAGGAACAGTCTGAATAAAACCTCTCCAAAATGCAGATACTCCACGGGTGTTAAATTTTTTATCCCTCAGCCATTCAATCACAGAAACCTTCTTCAAGTATTTTGTAATAACTACACGATGCCAGAGACTGTCCTTAAAGAGAACTCCCCAGAATGTCTTTAGTCTTAATGATATACTGAACCAAAAGAAACTTTTAATCCCCCATCCATCATATTTTTTTGGCCAAGAGAGATCTGACCAGCAAGCAAGGTGATACCGGCGATTGTTGTCTGATGAACCCCAAAGAAAAGCAAAAGTAATCTTTTTAAGTTTCTGTAGGGTCGATGCCGGGATGGGAGCAAGCCCCATCCAGTAGACAGGTATACTAGAGAGTACAGACTGCACCAAAACCAATCTTCCTCCTAGAGAGAGGAGTTTGTGAGTCCAGAGACTGATTTTTTTCTCGAATTTTTTAATCAGCCAATCCCAGTCTCGAGTTCTATATCCCAGAGGTTTAATATAATAGCCAAGGTAGTTGAAGCCTGTAGAAAGTGGGAGCTGTTTGTAAGGGATCTTTCTGGTAAGGGTAAGGAGTTCAGTATTTGGAATATTATTATAAATACTGACAGATTTGTCCATGCTAATTAACATCCCAGATGCTTTGCAAAAGGTATCTAGGATAACTTCGAAAGCAGCCCATTCCTTAATGGTTCCTTCTCCCAAAAGAATAACGTCATCTACAAACATCAAATGAGTAAGAGCTAGTGTGGACGAGATCT
>LPNX010136752.1:300827-409475 GCA_001517045.1 Pseudotsuga menziesii
TTCCGAGACTTTGATGTTCTTCGAGCTACGTTTCCGGCGATGTTTGGAATGAACCTGTACTTCCATATTCCAACCACAAAGCCGAGCTGGGGCACCAGAAACCAACTAAAGGACCAGAAACCCTATAGGATAACGAAATTCAGAGAGCCCGTAAGCTGTCAACGTGGCTAGAAGAAAGAGTGCCCACACAGGTGTCCCTCCAGAGAGGAAGGGAAGGTATCAGAAGAGGTCCAGAACCCACCAGGAAAGTACATAAAGGGGATAACCCGTGACCCCTAAGGGGAAAAGACAGATAAAGCGAAAAAGAGGGGGCAGTCCGACCGGCGTGCAGGCCCAAAGGTAAAGTAGTGGAGAAACGGGAGCACGATGCCGATGAGACAAGACTGAACCCAAAAGGTCAACCCTAATTATTCTGCAAATGTCAACCATGCAGAAAACTTCAAGAGAAGCAGACGTCGCAACCATGCAAGGGTGACGGAAGACTAAGCCTGTGCAATTTACCAAATGCGATCTCCTTCCCACTTCTTTTTACCCTTGGTTGGTACTAGTCCCCCAATTCAGGGGAGGGACTCCAAGCGGTAAGAAAGCACAGGACATGGCAAGAAACCCAGCAAGGACACAAAGCCGGCTAGATTGAAGCCAAAAAACCAGTCACGCAACCCGTGAGAATTGAACCATGAAGCCCAATACCCAGGAGAGAGGTAAAGTATAACCTAAAAAGCCGGAAACCCCAAACAAAAACGGAGCAGACAAGAGCCGCTCACAACGGTACCAAGAACCCTGTTAGACCGCCAACGAAAAACTATTCCAGGATACCCATTATCCAGAATTACCAGAAAACCCCAAATAATAACTAGAAGACAAAGCCGTTCTCATTGGTGTCTAAAAACCCCATAAAAGCAACCATCATAGAAAAATCTATGAAACCCATAACCCAGAAACAAAAAGAGCAGAGAAAACCATAGTACCAGACCAGTAAGAAACCCAAGAAAGAGATAATACAGAAACCATAAAATGTCAAGCACCCCTAACAAAAACAATGCAGACGAGAGTAAACCCCAAAAACCCACCACCTTGAAACTAAGATAGGTGTCCGAGAGAGCCATGCCTGCCTGGTGCAGGTGACAAAAGAGGGAGCCGGTGGGTTGACGCCGCAGGGATGCAAGGAGAAAAAAGCAGACTCTCCATCGCAGACTTCCCCAAATTGGTTAAACTTTAAAGAGTTGTAATCTTTGCAGCCTCAACGCCTCGGGTTCGACTCCTGTGCTTTAACAATTAATAAAATTTAAATTTCTTTAATTAAATGGAAGCGCATGTTATGTTAAATGACATAAATGTTAGATTCCAAGATTTTTTAAAGAATGGAATGTGTTAATTTTTTTAAAATTTTATTTAAAATTTTTTTTTCTATATTTGAGTGTTTTAAATGTTTCTAATTATTTTTTGCACAGATATTTTCAGAGTTTAATTTTTTTATAATTTAACTTTATAATTTTTTTAAATAATAAAATGAATTGAATTTCTATACCATAAAAATAATAAAACTATCTTAAAAATAAGAAAGAAAGAAATAAAATATATATATAAATAAAATAAATTTATATAATGGTAAATATTATTGATTATGTTTAATGTCTAAACTTATTTTATTATACTTTAAAAAGGAATTAATTAGTTTGCTTTAAAATTGTATTTTGTGCTAAAAAAACTTGAAAAGAAGTGTTCTCAAATACCATAATTTTGATGTTTTAGAAGGCTAGGATGGTTGTTATTACAACAAAGATTATAAAACTAAGATCTAGTGTGGGTGTATATATGACACTTTCAGAGAAAGTGTTTTTCGTCCTCAACCCTCATAGTATCACAAAGATGGCAAATCCTTTCCTCCCACCGTGTTTTATGAAGTGTCCAATAACTTGTTTCATTATATAACTTAAGAAAATTCGTTAATATCTTGGTTATATTAATTTTCTTATCTTAGCTATTATTATTGCCTTGAAAATATTAATGCATTATTACTCTTCTAAATTTATTTTAAATAATTAATTTAATATATATTTTATTTATTTAAATGAAAAATATACCTTCTCTGTTAAAAATAATATATAAATACAAATATTATTATATATAAAATTTACATCAAAGTTTTATATTTATATTTATAAATTTATATTTATATTTAGATGATAGAGTACTATTATTATTATATATAAAATTCACATCAAAGTTTTATATTTATATAATACTACTATTATTATTTTAAATTTATTTTAATTAAAAATTTACAAACTTTGTTTCTAAATAAATTAAATTAAAAAATAAAATAATTATTTTTAATTCATTTAATTCATTTTTAAAATATTGTATATAAATGTGGATATGAATGGTGTGATAGGCAATTGCTTATATTGAACATAGCGCAAATTACAAACTTGGATGGATAAAAAAAAGTTATTATAAACATATACGTATGGTAAACCCAAAATATGTTATATATATATATATATAATGTTTCATATATATATGAAATGTTTCTTTGTAAGGGATTTCTTTTCTAACTCAAAATATTATATATATATATGAAATGTTTCTTTGATTTCTTTTCTAAAAAATACTAGTCAATTATAACTAAATATTTTTACCCACATATCTATATTAATAATATGCATTAATAAAGGACGGAGAACATCAATAATTATAACTATCACAATCACTCTACAACCATAATTGATATCTCTCACACATTTATTATTTCTGGATGACATTTTACATTCATGTTTTGGGTCCAAAGTGGAATTAGAAGATTTATGAATATTCTTCATTTATACTGTCAAGGAACGTGAACGGAGCCAAAAGTATATAGTGTATGCATGTTCACTGGATGCTTAGTTATTTATGCTACTAGACACTATGATTCCCTGTGTTCAAAAAAATTTAGAAGAGGGCCTAAGATATTTTGGGTTCTCTATCAAACCAAATAACTATAGGAAGTTGGATTGGATGTGGTTAGATGGTAGGATTGAGCAAATAATAGATTTCTAGTGTAAAATGTTCCTCTCTCGAGTTAGAATATTGTGTTAGCACCGGGATTGAACCAAAGGTTGGCGGAACAATCGTTCCTAGGTAACAGCAGAACCGCTTTAGACTGTGTTTCTGACCCATCACAGTAAGAAAGGGATCTCTCGTTTACTTACCAAATTTTCTTGCGCAATATATTCAATCGAGAAAGATGTTAGATAAGGTGTAGGTGGGATGATCAGAGAGGAGGACCATTGAGCAATGGAGTCGACAATCCTAGTATGGAACATGTTGTAGGAGGTAAAGAAGTGCAGAAATTTACAGACAGAGGCAAGGTAACCGCCCATCTTTCAATCAGATGATATTTAGCAGGTGACTAGTGGATGAGAGGAAACAGACTATCATGCACAGCATCTACAAGATGAATTCTACGTGACTTTAGAAGAAATTGTTTAAAAATGTTTGGAACAAAGGGCCAAGAGCATACAGGGTGAATTTTGTCCCTTATACACCATTGTCCAAACATTAAAGAAAATAACAAACTGGAATGAAAATAGGATAAACATTCACGTAAGAAAGTTACATATTGAAAGAAAAGACGACACAGGAATCTCTGTCATGAAGAATTATCATTCCTCTGCAATTTTATTCATATCACGAAAGCCAAAAACAAATTACAATGGAGAGCCTCGAACCTTGAAAGTTTCCCAACCAACCTTCTATCTCCCTCTACCGGGAGTATATTTATACTATCTTAGACCTGAGGCTAATCCTCGAAATGAAACCTTAGAAACTGTTTTCAGTCGCAATCAGACACTAACAATTTAGAGTGTGGTACTATCACCACGATTTACAAATATTAATAGACATTATGGAATAAGTGGGCATGCTCAGCCTGTGTGACAACCTGATGTTTCTGTTGCTGTTCCTGTAGACCTTGAGGATGATGTCTTCTGGTCGCTTTCAGGAGAGTAACCATTGACTAGGTTTTGGACTCTCTAGTCTATTTGTCGAGTTAGCATAGTGCCCTTTTTACCCCTTCCTTTGTGTCTCCTCTGTTTTTCAATATCACGTTTCTGCATGGACACAAAATGGAAGGTTAGTTTCTGTCTCTTACATGCTCAGCCTTCTCTGCAGCGCCCCTCTCGCTCTTGGTAACACTGTTAGACTGGGAGTCTAGAAGAAGGGCCGTATTGCTTTTGAAAAAGGCAAGCCTTTGCAGTGGCTTGTCATTCTTGTACTCCTCACCTTCTGTGAGGTGGGCTCTCCCACAAGCAATACAGTGGAGGATACCTCCACCAGCCCCATCACCTTTGGTAAGTGGAATTCACAAATGGGGTTGTGTAGGCATTGGACCCTTGAGTCTCCCATCCAAACAACTGCTCCCACAGAGCCCAGTCGTGGACTATTTTCTTGTGCGGGGGTTTTGGAGGCAGCGATGGTGTTAGGGGCTCCTGGAAAAACACCTATGGGACATAGGTGTCCATGAAATATGCCACTGGATGTGTGGGCATCTAAAGACAGGTATATCTCTCAAAATTCTTCACATCTCTGCCCTGATGGCTGGTGTCATCCTTGGTATGGAAAACCAAGGTGATGGGTAAGTGTATAAACTGGCTCACCAACCATCAACACGCCCATACGTGCAAGATTTTAGAACCAAATTGTCATTGCCAACTTCTCAAACTTCTATGGACTCACAACAAAATGAAACCTAGGGCTCTGAAATTATGCTAGCTCATTCCCAGCATTACAAAGGCTTTGGAAGATATATGTAAGGCTAAGAGACTGGACTCTGTAATGACCGGTCAACAATCCTACACATTCCATCATCGAATGTCTCGGTGCTGACATGTGTGAGGGCACGAGCTGAGTGATCTTTTACCTACTGGAGATCTAGTCACGTTGCTTCATAGGCTACGACACCTTACTATTTGTTGCGAAAAATATTTTCGGATGTCACCGTGTGTACTTGACCCCATGCTGCAAAGCATATGGAATGGACGTTCTCACACTCCCTCGCTCTTATGACGTAGGAAACAGAATGCTCTCCCTTGTCAAACTTGCCTTGCCCCGTGTGAAGAGCGGCTTCGTCATTTACTTCCTTACTTCTACATGCCAAACCACACAGAGTTTTCCCGTCTTTAGGTGCATGGTTCCACCACAGGGATGATTTCTCCTATACGCATGCTACAAATGGCATCTGGGGAATCAGTTAACCTGTTAGGAGGAAAATCATGCATGGGAACGTCTCCTCTACTATCAGATCTGTCATGGATGCAATACCTAAGGCCTTGAGACCTTCTCGACCCTTCGATTTGGGCTCCTTTCATATCCATCGTCCACGCTTCTTTAAGCTTCAACCACTGATCCATGAATAGCCTTCATTAGGACCGTCCGGTCGGAGAGGACCCTACCACTTTTCACGAATTGAGATCTTGACCCCGTCCGTGTTAGTTAAAATCACAAAATGAACCATGACCGTAGATCTATCCCCTCCTTTGTCATGACCATTGATCTTTGCAACCAATACCACTTTTCTCTATTTGGAATTGTGAATTTATCCGTGCTAGTTCGGAACGTGAAATCATCTATGGCCATAGATCTACTCATACTCTTATCTCTGCCGTCAACTATCTCTGTCCTTTAATCCATTTCACGATTTGCAAAAGTTCCTTCTTCTGTGCACATTTGCCCATCGAAATTGCCTTAGGCTATCGATCAGGCTTCGCCTTGATCTTGTCCTTTCATTGCTTATCCCCTTTAACAGGCTTCATAAATACCAAACTTAAATATTTCCTCACATCTTTCGTCCTATGGAACCATGCTCTACCATCGATCTTCTCCGTTGTGATTCTGGATCATTGATATATGATTCCCCTTTATCTCATTTTTGTTGCTGCATGTCTTGACCTTTGGAAGGATCTACAACTGTAGATTGAGGTCTCTTCTCCATCAAACGACCTTAACCGACGAAAAATTTCAATTGGATAACCTGAGGAGTGTTTGTATAATTTTTCATTGAATAAGACCCTTTTTGAATTCTTCCAAGACCATAACTCGACTGTTGCAAGTAGAGTGCTAACAGCTGGCTCCATGAGGGATGCTACTCCCAGTGAGGTAGCAGAGAACCCTGTAGACCAAGTGCCATATCCATTGGGACTCCCTTAGTCCTTTTTCGACATCTTCAACATGTTGTGAGCTATTGCTGTAACAAATTTATGTTAATCTACAAACTATGTTCTTAACCATACTCTGAAACTGAGAACAATTGTGACTGCAAACCTATATTTACAACTGAAAATGGAAACAAACTGAACAACACTGAAGGAAATGCTCAATAGACCTTGATCTTATTTGTACCTACCTACTCTACTTAGTTGAGCATACATGCCTAATTAAGTGAATTCTGACTTCCAATGAAGCCAATCAAGCAACTTATCCAATCATTTTGTTTCCCTTTCATGTTTGATAAATAACAGAGATGAAATGCATAATGGAAGTAGGCTATAACAAATAAACTAATGTTTACAATAGAGATATAACCAGCCATTACCATTACCTAGCCTCTCCATCTACTCTGCTATGGGGTCATATAAAACACGACAACCTCCAGCATATTTTGTCCTCTGTTCATCATGGGAAAACTATCCAAAACGCCCTTCCTCTGGTGAGATTTCAAGCTAGTTTTCAAAATATCTTGGAAAGGGATTCCCAAGACTGTTTTGAAACGAAATATCCACCCTTTCATTCAATATTTCTGGATCTAGAACCTCACCTTCCTTATATGCCTCAACTGGGAGATCATCTTTTTCTTCAACAGGATCGAGCAAGCACAATCCTTCTTGATGGGGTGATATTCCTAAAGGTGAAAAGTCAAAACAGACATTTATTTGAGAACTATTACCTCCTTCTTTGTGACCCAATGCCTCATCACAAACTCCTAATGTATCAATAAGCAGAGAGGGACTACATGACTGTTCCTCTTTATCATCTTCTATTCCAAACAAGTCTATGGAATGCACCGTATCCTCTAACTTCTGTTTTTGCTTAGAGGCTTTAATTCGGTGCCTTATTAATTCAAATGAGGAATAACACAAGGGCAGACTATCACCTTCAGCACATTAACTATTCTTTCCTATCTCAACCCTCTGACTTTGGATTGCAGCTTGATTTTCTCCACTAGCAAATCTTGGTTCTATAGATGGATTTTTGGGTATAACCTCCAGGTATTCCTCCTCATACTCATCGTGCACGGGCATACCGAAATCCCTTCTAAGATCATCATTAATGGCTTCAGTTCTAAGTAGATTGCAATCTTCAAAAAACAAAACAGTAGAATCATCTACTTCTATGTCATGTTGATCATTTTCCTGTCTAGTAACAGAAAGCTTTGGCCGAACAGGGACTATCCCCTTTCATTTATGTGGCCCAACCAATTTTAATGTATCTTTTATTTCAGCACCATTGTCCTGACCTAATAATTTTTGAGAGAGATTAAGGTTTTGTTCAACCTCCAAACAATCAGTAAACATGTGTTGCAGAGTGGTTGATTTTCTTTCCAAAAGAAGTAATGATAGTTCAGGAGGAAAGGTAGCTAAATAATAGATTTTGGCAGCGTTTTCAAGAGGTTGGAATTCCTTTGGCATGATATAATAAAAGCTTGCAAATCTTCTATTAAAACTAGACATGGTTTCACCCTCCTGCCTCTTCAGGGAATAGAATTCTGAAAGCATTTGATCTAGTGGCCTCCTCCTACTCCAAAATTTCAAAAAGGTGCAAGAAAACTCTTCCCAGGTATTGATGGACTTAGGCTGCAAGTGTTTGAACCATTCTTTAGCATCTCCTTGCAAGGACTAGGAAAGATCCCTCATGCAAATATCATCATGTTCTATTTCAAAAAGGTCAAAGAAATGTTCAAAATCCTGTAAATGTTTCTCATAGGTGAGGTCTTTGGATTCTCCATCAAACTTGGGGAGGTATTTGTAATGCTTCACAGGAAAATCATGTGGGATAGGAGGAAAGTGTAGTGGCTTGTATCGGCTTGAAATACTAGGAGAGACCGAGTTACATGAAATAGATATATTACCCACCGTGGTTTCATGAGGTTCACGGGGGTGACCTTTAATGCCATGAGATTTAGGTGAAATATCTTGGTCAAAATCAAATGTACAAGATGATGCAAGGCTTTCAGTTCGTAAAGAAGGATATACATGAATATATTCATAACTCTGTTCTGAGCGAAATAAACCATGGAAGGTTGTTTTGATAAATTTAGGAAAGGATAAGAACAAACTTACAAGGTAAGACAAGGCATCTTGGAAGAAAGAGAAACTTGAGTATCTTACCCTTTCATCATGCATTTTTAGGCTTTACAATGACCTCATTTACCCAGCAGAGTTTGTCAGTTCTTCCTGAAAATTTGATTTCTAGGTCATACCACTAGTGGACTCGTTTAAGTATGCATCCTTAAAGTGTGGAGTCGCCAGGTGAAAAGTGCACAACCTTCTTGATGTCTTATTGTTGTTCACCATCAACAACCAAATATGAAACTATGTCTTTCATACCCAGGGATGATCTTCAATCTCATCCCCGGCAATGGCGCTAGTTTGTTTGCATCGGGATTGAACCAAAGGTTGGCGGAAGACTCGTTCCCAGGTAACAATAGAACCGCTTTAAACTGCCCTTCTAGACCATCATAGCCAGAGAGGGATCTCTCATTTACTTACAAAATTTTCTCACGCAAGATTTTAAATCGAGAATGGTCAGGAGGTCAGATTCCTGAATGGTGGGGGGGGGGTATGTTGTTATAATGTGTAGGTGGGATGATCAGAGAGGAGGACCATTGGCCAATGGATTCAATAATCTGGGTATGGAACATGTTGCAAGAGGTAAAGAAGTGCGGAAATTTACAGATAGAGGAAAGGTAACCGCCCATCTTTCAATCAGGAGATATTTAGTGGGTGACTAGTAGATGAGAGGAAACAACCCATCATGCAAAGCATCTACAGGATGAATTCTATGTGAATTTACAAGAAATTGCTTAAAAAATTTTGGAACAAAGGGCTGAGAGCATACAAGATGAATTCGGGACCTTATACACTACTGTCCAATCATGAAAGCAAATAACAAACTGGAATGAAAACATGATAAAAATTCACATAAGAAAGTTACATATTGAAAGAAAATATGACACAGGAATCTCTGCCATGAAGAATTATCATTCCTTTGCAATTTTATTCATATCACAAAAGCTAGAAACAAATTACAATGGAGAGTCTCAGCCCTTGAAAGTTTCCAAAACCAACCTCCTATCTCCCTTTACCAAGAGTATATTTATACTATCTTAGACCTGAGGCTAATCCTCGAAACGAAACCTTAGAAACTGTTTTCAGTCACAATCATACACTAAGAGTTTAGAGTGTGGTACTATCACCATGATTTACAAACATTAACAGACATTATGGAATAAGTGGGCATGCTTGGCCTGGGTGACAGCCCAATGTTTCTGTTGCTGTGCTTGTAGACCTTGAGGACGATGCCTTTTGGTAACTTTCAGAAGAGTCACCATTGACTAGGTTTTGGACTCTCTAGCCGGTTTGTCGAGTTAGTATAGTGCCCTTGTTTCCCCTTCCTTTATGTCTCCTTTGTGTTCAAGATAACCTTTGTGCATGGACGCAAACTGGCAAGGAAGTTTGTGTCTCTTACCTACTCAACCTTCTCTGCATCCCCTCTCTCTCCGGGTAACACTGTTAGACTGGGGGTCTGGAAGAAGGGTCGCATTGCTTCTAGAAAAGGAAATCCTTTGCAGTGGCTTTTCATTCTTGTACTCCTCACCTTCTATGAGGTGGGATCTCCCATAGACAATACAGTGGAGCATACCTCCACCAACCCCATCACCTTTGGAAAGTGGAATTCACAAATAGGGTTATGCGGGAATTGGACCCCTGATGCTCCCATCCAAAAAAATGCTCCCACAAAGTGCAGTTGGGGACTTTTTTCTTGTGTGGGGGCTTTGGAGGTAGCGATGGTGTTAAGGGCTCCTAAAAAAACACCTATGGGACATAGGTGTCTAGGCAATGCACCACTGGAGTTGTGGGCATCTAAAGACGGGTATATATCTCAAAATTCTTCATGTATGCACCTTGATGGATGGTTTCATCCTTGGTTTAGAAAACCAAGGTGATGGGTAAGTGTAGAAACTAGCTCACCAACCATCAACACACCTAGACAGAGAAGCTTTTCGAACCATATTGTCATTGCCAACTTCTCGAATTTCTATGGACTTGCAACAAAATGAAACCTTAGGCTCTAAAAGTATGCTAGCTCATTCTCGGCATTACAAAGGCTTTGTAAGATATATGTAAGGCTGAGAGACTGGACTCTATAATGACCAGTCAACAATCCTACACATTCTGTCATCGAGTGTCTCGGTGCTGACATGTGAGGGCATGAGTTGAGTTATCTTTTACATGCTGGAGATCTAGTCATGTCACTTCATCGACTGCGGCACCTTACTATTTGCTGCGGGGAATATTTTTGGGTGTCACCCTATGTAGTCGACACCATGCTGCAAAGCATATGGAGTGGATGTTCTCACACTCCCTCACTTTTATGATGTAGGAAACAGAATGGTCTCCCTAGCCACACTTTCCTTGCCCTGTGTGAAGAGTGGCTTCGCTGGTTACTTCCTTCCTTCCGCATTCCAAACCACATGGAGGATTCCCGTCTTTAGGTGACATGGCTCTACCACAGGGATGATTTCTCCTGTACACATGCTACAAATGGCATCTAGGGAATCAATTAATCCATCCAGAGGCAAATCATGCATGGGAACATCTCCTCTACTATCAAATATGTCATGGATGCGATACCTACGGCCTTGAGACCTTCTCGACCCTTCGATTTGAGTGCCTTTCATACCCATCATCCATGCTTCCTTAAACTTCAACCGTCGATTCATGATCAGCCTTCATCGGGACCATCCGATTGGAGCGGACCCTACCACTTTTCGTGAATTGAGATCCTGACCCTATCTGCACTAGTTCAAATCACGAAATGAAATATGACCATAGATCAATCCTCACCTTTGTTGTGACCATTGATCTTTGCAGCCAGTACCACTTTTTGCGATTTGGAATCGTGACTTTATCCGTGCTCTTTTGGAATGCAAAATCATCTATGGCCATAGATCTGCTCATACACTTATCTCTGTTGCGAACTATTTCTGTCCTTTAATCCATTTCACGATTCAAAAAATTTCCTTCTTCCACATACGTTTTCCCAGCAAAATATCCTCAGGCCGTCGATTGGGCTTCGCCTTGATCTCGGCCTTTCATTACTTGTCCCCTTTAATAGGCTTCGCGAATACCAAACTTAAATATTTCCTTGCATCTTTCGGCCTGTGGAACCATGCTCTACCATCGATCTTCTCTGTTGTGATTATGGATCGTTGATCTGTGACGCCCCTTTATCTCATTTTCGTTGCTGCATGTCTTGACCTTTGGAAGGATCTACCACTGTAGATCGAGGTATCTTCTCCATCAGATGGCCTTAACCGACAGAAACTTTTGGTTGGATAATCTGAGGGGTATTTGTATAATTCTTCATTGAATAGGACCCTTTTAGAATTCTTCCAAGATGATAACTCGACTGTTGCAAATAGAGTGCTAACATATTGGTTCTGGTGAAATCCATTCTGGAGACAATTCTGGTGTATTTGCATCTAATGGAATTATCCTAAAGGAATCTTAAATGTTATAAGAAAAGTGTGTTTCAATTAATTGTGCCAAGGAGGTGGAGCATACAAGGGTTTGTATTTGACAAATTGGAAGAGGATAGCCCTTCCCAAAAATTTGGGTGGATAGGGACTTAAAGATATATTCCTATTTGGTAAATCACTAGTGACTTGTTCATTATGGAATTTCATCACTAAGCCTTGTATGTGAAAAGATACTCTTAATGATAAGTATTTGGTGTTCGGCTCTATAACTAAGCATTTTTGGAAAGAAAAAAATATCATTCAAGGTGTCTCGAATCATTGGATTTTTTTTTTCCTTTCTTTTCCTGTTATTGGTAATTCCTTGTGTGGAAGGTTGGCAGGGGTTTGGTTGTTAAGGTAGGGGTGGATGCAATTATGGGATTCTCTATGGATATATTTATCACATAGGATGTGGTTCTGTCTCTTTATATGTATAGTAGAGATATTCTAGATTCGATCATTGGCATTGCTTCAACTACGATCTAGATTCAAGTATGGTATTCATCTAGTCAATTGGGATTCCTAGTCGAAAGGAGGAAGATATTATAAATATTTCTTCAAGATTTAACTAATGTGTACATAAGGAATTTGGAACAAAAGGATGAGTTGGTTTGGGTGTATGATGTTCCCAGTGGTATTTATACTACAAAATATGGTTATTATGCTTTAGTTCAAGATCGTATTCCAAATGTCAATCTTGCTAGCTCATTCGATTAAGGTGTGGGTCTCGTCGGCAAGGAGACCCGGGTTCAATCCCCTTAGGGATGATTTATTTGGAAGAAGAAACCCAACAATCCATCCATTTTAAGGGTTGGTGTGGCCCAGGCTAGGTGCAATCCCAGGCTGATTTTAATGACTTAGATGCCCATGGATTGTGGCCTCTCAACCAATGGTGGAAATTCACTAGCCCCAAGTGACGGGAATTTATTACACACACAAAAAAAGGATCGTATTCTAAAACCAATTTGGGGGTGGAAATCATTGTGGAACTGGAAACTACATGCCCCAGTGAAAAGTATCATTCTATTGTGGTTGATTCTTTCTGGAAATTTTTTAATGAGGGGTGTCCTTTAGAAAAGGAGATGGAGTGGTCCATGTATATGTGTTTTATATGGAGATAATGGTGAATATATATCTCACTTATTTATTCATTGTAATTTTTTTCCAATAGTATGAAGGAATGCTCCAAAGTCTCTCAATATTCAGCACTCTCGGGTGAAAGATAATGTTGAGACATGTCTATAGGATTGCTTCTCAAATCAGCATTTGAAAGGATTTTGTGGACTCTCGCTGACAGTGTAGTGGGGTATTTGGTTAGCACAAAACTTAAATATTTTTTAACATAAATATATTCCTTCATAGGTGGTTTCCATTAGAGTTGTCAATATATTTATTCACTATGCTAAAAAACTATCTTCACCTACAAGGAGACAAGTTCCAATGTTGTAGTTTAATTGAGGACACCCTTGGGCATTTTTTGATGGGGCATATCAAGGAAATGAGCACTTGTCAAAGAGAGTATGAAAAGAGAAAACAAATCAAGGAGGTCACATAAGAATGTAGAAGCATAACATATACCATGGAATTCCATTTGTTTATAAAATTATTGGCCAAAATTCGTTAGGATAGAAGTATTTTACTATAAAAATTGACACATGATTTTCTAGAAACTATATAAAATCCTTAGAAATTTGAATGCTTTACAAAATATTTGCAAACAATTCATAATTGATGTTTTAAAAATTTGTAAAATTCAGCAAGATTATACACTTTAAGATAAAAATCCATCCTTAAACTTTTCCTACTATTGAAGATTGTAACATCAGAATATATTCTTATTGCACTTTTATTGTATTATTGTTGTACCTCCTCTGAGGGATGTTATTGATGTCCTTGATCATGTAAAATTATTAAAAGAATCAATGTAAACCTTATGTTGTAATTCAGTTGAATAGTACCCTGCAAAAGATGAGTCAATAGTGTTCGGGTACACATGGTACTCCCAAAAGACTGAACACCTAGAGGAACCACTTCAAACAAATGAATCACAGATAAATACACCGATGTTTGTCACGTGGTTAAAACCCTCGAGAGGGAAACAGTACACGGCCCAGCCAAATAGATACCTGGAGCAATTTATTATGCAAGAGAAAGAAAGTTACATGAGCTTCTCATAATCGATCAACTAGCCAAGGACCTTCCATGCTCTTTAAATAGAGATCATGGACCAATCGGAAGTTAAGCCACGGATCAATGGTAGGTATGATCTAAGAGAAGTTGAACCATCAGATCATTTTATGTCTAGAACATATTGTGACCGTTGGATTAGAATATTTACAAATCCATACTAATGTAACTCACTTTACCTAACAGATATATTACACAAGTTGATCTTAACTAACTATTAAGTGTCTAAATATCCTAACATCCCCCCTTAAGAACAACTTGGGATAGGATTGAAGGATTTACAAAAGTCACACTATTGGGAGAAGGAAGGAGGCATTAGATCCTATCCCCTCTTACGAACACATTCCTGAACTCCTAACATAGATTGAAGTTTAGAAAACTTCGCTTCTGTAAGAGACTTGGTGAAGATGTCTGCAACTTGATCATCTGTAGGGCAATAGATCATTTCAAGAAAATGATCATGAACAAGATTTGTGATGAAGTGCATGTGTAGCTCAATGTGTTTTCTGCGCTAATGTAGAACTGGATCTTTGGAAAGCTTGATGGCACTTTGATTGTCGCACCAAAGTGGAGTAGGATATTGCTGCTCGAATCCAAACTCTGAAAGGATCTATCAAATCCATAAATATTCTTGAATGGCATTAACTGCGGCTCGATATTTTTCTTCTGCTAAAGAAAGAGCAAGAGATTGTTGTTTCTTACAAGCCAAAGTGACAGGTCCAGATCCTAGACTGAAAACATAACCTGCAGTAGAATTTTGATCATTAGGATAGCCGTCCCAATCTGAATCAGTGAAACCAACCAACAAAGGTTTCCCCCCTATACTGTGATGAATCCCAAACTAAATTGTACCTCAAATATATCGAAGTATTATTTTTGCTGCTTTTCCAGTGACTTTCATGAGGTGTTTGCATATAATGGGAAACATGACCAATGGCAAATGAAAGGTCAGGACGAGAATGAGTCAAGTATAAGATTCTACCAACAAGCTAACGATACAAGGTGGCATCTACTTCAAGGGATGTACAAGTGGTAGAAATTTTGACTCTAGACTGGAAGGGAGAAGGGGTCGGTTTAAAATCTTCCATCTGAAAGCGACGAAGAAGGTCACAAGCATACTTAGATTGGGAAAGAAAGATTCCTTCTTTGGTTTGCAAGATTTGGAGACCAAGAAAATAATGCAAATGTCCTAAGTCTGACATTTCAAAAATTTTCTTAAGACTGGATTTCACATGGGTTAAAAGTTTAGGGTCACTCCCAGTAAGGATAAGATCATCAACATAAAGAACAAGTATGATGAGATGGTTTCCTACTTTCTTGGTATAGACATTGGGGTCATAATGACATTTAGAAAAACCAGTGTCAAGGAGAAAGCTATCCATTTTGGCATACCAAGCTCTGGGAGCCTTCTTAAGGCCATATAATGATTTCTTAAGGAGACAGACAAGACTAGAGTTATACTGAACATATCTAGGAGGTTGTTCCATGTAAATTTCCTCTTGTAAGTCACCATGTAAAAAGACAAACTTGACATCCATTTGATGGACTTCCCAGTTATGTAAGGCTACAAAGGAAAGAACAAGGCTAATGGAATTTATTTTTGCGATAGGAGCAAAGGTTTCATTGTAGTCAATCCCTTCAACTTGGGAAAAACCTTTGACAACTAACCTTTCCTTAAGTCTTTCAAAACTTCCATCTGATGCATACTTAGTTCTGTAGACCCATTTACATCTGACAAGTTTTCTTCCTTTTGGAAGAGGAACAAGATCCTAAGTACCATTCGCCATTAAGGAACGATATTCTTCATCCATATCTGCATCACAATCTGGATTTCCTGAAGCATCTGCAAAAGTTTCTAGATCATGATTCTCGAAAACTTGAGTCAAAAGAGAAGAGGCTCATTGAAACTGAGAACATGTTCGACGTTGATCTCTAATATCACCAGTTGCTTCACATGTTGAACAGACCCATCAAGGAAGCATTGGTGTTGGTACAATTAGAGGAACATGAGAAGGTGGAGGTGGATTTTCATCCTCACTGTCATCATCAAAAACTGGATTTGGAAACCTATTAAGGAAGTCAGAAGAAGAAGAAGAAGAAGGCACAATCGTCGAATCAGGCTCACAGGCCAAAGATGGCACATCCACCAAGTTAGGGTCACAGGCTAAGAGATTTTCATCAAATTTAATATCTCTTTTAATGATTATATCATGAGAATGTGGTTGAAGAAGTCTATAACCTTTTACATCTTCTGGATATCAAACAAATATGCACTTTTCACTTTTAGACTGCAACTCTTTCCGTTTTTCATCGGGAATGTGAGCCCATGCTTCACAACCAAACACACGGAAGTGATTTACATCTAGTTTAATTTTACTCCATGCTTCTTCCGGTGTTATACCTTGTAAAAATTTAGTTGGTGTGCGATTAAATATGTAATTTGCACAATTTATGGCCTCAACCCAATATTGAAGACTTAGTCCCTTAGAGTGGATCATACAATTAGCCATTTCTTTTAAAGTGCGGTTCTTCCTTTTTACTACACCATTTTGTTGTGGTGTATATGGAACAATGTGTTGTTGTTGGATTCCTTGTTCAGTGTAGAAAGTAGTGAACTTTTTGTTAACATATTCTCCTCCATTTTCATATCTTAACTTAATAATTTGATGACCATATTGTTTTTCAGCAAGGACCTTGTATGCCAAGAACATGTTAAATACTTCACTCTTAAGTTTTAGGAAGTAAACCCAAGTGCATTTGGAGTAGTCATCAATGAAAGTTAAGAAATATTTGAAACCAGAAAAAGGAAGCAGATGGAAGAGGACCACACAAGTCAATATGCACAAGCTTCAAGGGAACCGAGGCATGCCAAGAGGCATGTTTGTCAAAACTGTCCCGATGATTTTTTTTGAGTACACAACTGGAACAAACACCATCCTTGCAAGATACCATCGAAAGACCAGTCACCATATTGTATTTACATAGTTGTTGCAATGAGAGATAATTTAAGTAACCAATCGCTCATGCTAAATTTTGCTCAAGTTATCACTATGAGCAATAAAAACTGAAGGAAAAGGTGATGACCCAAAGTTGTTAAATTTGTACAACTTGTTAATGTCATCAACAATACCAATAGCAAGGACTTTTTGAATATCTTTAAAATCCTTGATTACAACTTCGTGAGGTGTAAACGTCACAGTTTTACCTTCACCCGAATGAGTAATTTGTTAGACCGATAACAAATTGCAGGAAATTCTTGGAACACATAGTACATCACTAAAATGACCATTTTCTTCTGTAAATGTTCCAGATCCTACAACACTTAGAGATCTATCATCACCAACAAATATTTGTTTGATGTTACATTCATGCATAGTAGAAAAGATGGCTTGATCCTTAGCCATATGATAAGATGCTCTAGAATCAATGAGCCATTCATTTGAAGTAGAAGAAGAAGATGCAGTATAAGAATAACCATAAGCACAAAGTGCATGTCCATGAGAGGTAGATTTCTAAAGATGAATCTAGGCTAATGTTGTGCTTCTTCATTGCTGCTTCCAAGGCTGCCATCTTCTTGAAACACTTAGATTCATCATGATTATCTTTCCCACAAAAATTGCAATGATGCTCAGTCTTCTTACCTTTTGGCTTGGATCCTTTGTCATTTTTTAAAGAAGGAGCTGACTGAGAGGGTTTGGGACCCTTGTTTGGCTTATTATTGTGAAAATTATGTTTCTTGGGAGGCTTGGAATTTTCTTTCTATTGGGACAATAAGGCTTTCCCAAATGTATTTGCATTGTTAATTATTCCAAGATGAATGTGCTTATCTTGTTCTCTAATTAAGGAATCACAAAAGGATTCAAGACTAGGCTCTTGATAGCTAGCTGCAGTCAAGGATTCTTTCATGGAGTAGAATGTAGATACAAAAACAGAATATGTAGGTCCAGGTTTGGAAAGAATATGATAAATACATTGTTTTTCTTCTTTCTTAATCTTGCATTCTTCACATAAGAGTCTAAGAGTTTTATACTTAGATAAATAGTCTTGAATGCATGAAAAATCACTTGGATTCAAAGAAATCAACTCATTCTCAAGTTGATGACTTCGAATTTCATTGTGTTTACCAAAAAAATATTTAAACTTTTCCCAAGCTTTATCAGGTTCACCAATTATAGATATGTGGAATTGCAAATCAATAGAGATTGACATCCCAATCAATCCACGAGCTTCATCACATCTATTTGCCCATTTTATTTTCTTATCATCATCAGTGGGTTCTATTTCTTTCCCTGAGGTAATTATGAAAAGTCCCCTACATCATAGAACATATTCCATACGAGATTTCTATTAGAAATAGTTATAACTGGTAAGTAGAATATCACAAGGGGCGGCCATACTATAAAATAACGGCTGAAAAAACAAAAACTAACTGTCTGGATGCAAAGAGCTCGAAAAATTAGGCTGTTTTAAAAAAAAATGGCACTGAAAACTGATTCTAGATGATGAATTTATGTTTGATCAAAGAAAATGTTAAAGAAGTCCCCAATAGTGACGTGGCAGATATTAACTTGACCAACTAAAAAAAAGAACCCCCTTCTTCCCAAGATGAAACTTTGACAATCACTTACAATAAAGTTGTTTTTTAAGTTAATCACTTTCGTAAAATAAGTGATGTTTACTTTTACAATAATGTTACTTTTAAATAGTGCGGCAATAAATTAAAAGACTTAAGTGACTCACTTTTTATTTTATTTTATTTAAGTGAGATGCACTTTTACAATAAGTAACTTGAAAATAGAAATTGCATGCACTAAAAAGTAACTAGATAAGACTTGAACTCAAGACTTATTAAGGAATAAAGCAACTTTGAACCAAGTGAGCTAAGTTTAAAAAGTATGTAAAAGAATGGAAAGAGGAAGGGTTTTTTTTTTCACTCTTCTCTCTCGGTCTTCATGCTTGCCTATTTTTTCCTCCAAATCACAAAAAAACCGGAAAACAAAAAACAAAAAAAACTTTTCTGCACAATGGGGTTAGATATTAGTTAGCTTACCCGAAAAGTCCATGTTTTCAATTTTTCTAGTTGTTTTTTATTTGCCGTAGTCACACAAGGTGCACGACAAAGAGCATACGTAGTCAAGAATACAAGAAAAAAAACGTTCCCTTACTATTTCTGATTAACCGCAATCGCGCAAAGTGCACGACAAAGAGAATACACAGCCAAGGAAGGAAACAGTCTGAGACTAAAATAGTAAATATCTAATAATAAAAATGATAAAATATGAGAGATTTTAAAAAATAAAATAAAACAAATCCATCACTGTAACATTATACCTTCAGATTTGTCGAAATGGGTGTTTCTAGATCAAACGTAAATGATTTTCGATAAAACAAAAACTATTTTCCAATGGAAATGACGTTCCAGACGCAATGAAATAGCTACCACACCCCACAAATGCATAGAAACTTCAGAACCAGAAACCCTTTTAAATTTTCGACAACATCGGTTCCAAATCTTTATCAAAACTGAAAGCAACTCTTCATAAATGCTTTGATACCATGTTTGGGTACACTGGGTACTCCCTAAAGACCGAAAACCTAGAGCAATCACTTCACACAAATGAATCACAGATCAATACACCGATGTTTGTCACATGGTTAAAACCCTTGAGAGGGAAACAGTCCATGGCCCCCAGCCAAATAGCTACTTGGAGCAATTTATTATGCAAAAGAAAGAAAGTTACATGAGCTTTTCATAATCGATCAGCTAGCCAAGTACCCTCCATGCTTTTTAAATAGAGATCATGGACCAATCGGGTGTTAATCTACTGATCAATGGCAGGTATTGTTGATGTATTTGTAACTTCTAAATGTAATCATCTATGTATCTTATGTAGTAACCCGATGTTTATTCTGGGATGTATCTATAATGTAATTGAGTCATATTGTCATGCCCCAATGTTCCGATTGGGAGGATCAATAATGTAAACAATTCATTTCAAGTCATAGCGAGTAACCCTTCGATTGTCTAAGGGTTAAAGTCCCCGCAGTTCCGGGGCACTAGGGTTATTAGACTCTCCTAGTAGAGGTCGGCCCTAGTAGGGTTTTAGTCATGTCAAGATTAGTATAAATAGAGAACTGGAGTCTCTATTTATCATACTACTCGTCCACACTCAAGTGTAGCGCATAGTTGAGGAAGGAGAAGACACTGGGGCTAAATAAGAAGAAGGTTACTACTATCAGGAGATCACTTACTGTTTTGGGGCCTTTACTGTTTAGGTGCCGATTCTATCTCTGAGAAAGTTGCGGGGTTTTATCCTTTATGGTTTCCCTAAGGAAAAACACTATGTTCATTGTCTCTTGTGTTTGATTGTTGTACTTGTTATTCTCTCAGTTAAAGATCCTAATAATGCTAGCTTAATGTTGAAAAACTAACATGGTATCAGAGCTAACCTGAGAAGAAGACACTATGCAACTGCGGGAACTAGGGCTTCCTAGTTTGTGTATATTCCTCCACAGATTTTCAGTAAAAGTAAGGTGGAATAACTCTCCTCCTTAGGGCACATCTTTCTGTTGAAGCAGAATCCAATTCTGAGGTTTTTCTGTTTTGGACCTGACACTACTGCCAAAAATTAGGGATTTTCACAGAAGAGGAATTTTTCAATGAGCCCATGCCTAGATTGATCTCCTCCCAAAACTCGAAGTTAAGGACAAATTTCAAGGCATTTGGGTGGACAGATCTTCGGAAAAGCAAAACCCTAATTTGCTCCTGAACAAGCTCTGCAGGATTTCAGCTCAAGTTTTAGATCCGACATCTTGACCTGGTAAGATCTAATATCTTTTTTATTTCCATTTGAGATTCTCAGTTTAAGATGTCTCATCATACCAAGCTTGATGAAAATCTTGAGGGAGTTGATAACTTCCGAGCCTGGAAGTATAGGATCTCCCTAGTCTTGGAAGAGAATGAATTAGAATCCTACATTCATGAGGAGGTTCCAGTTCCAGAGAGAGGTGAGGAAAATTCCTTACATAAGAAGAAGATTGTTATGGAAAAGAGGATCATTGGTGATTCTATCAAGGATCACCTTATCCCACAGGTGTCCTCTCTCAAGACATCTAAAGCTATGCTTGATTCCCTAACCAAATTATTTGAAGGGAAGAACATAAACCAGAAGATGACTCTAAGAAATCAACTAAAGAATGTGAAGATTCAGAATGCAGAGACCATCCAGTCTTACTTCACAAGGGTTTCTTAGATCAAGGAACAATTAGAAGCTGTAGATGAAGAAGTGGAGAATGTAGAGATTGTGATGACAACACTGAATGGCCTTCCTAGGTCATGGGATTCCTTCATCCAAGGAATCTGTGCTAGAAAGAAGTTAGTCAAATTCAGCAGACTATGGGAAGAATGTTCTCAAGAAGAAGCATGGATAGCAACTCGAGAAGAGAAGATGGAAAGTGAAGACCAAGCTCTCACAGTCCACTCCAAGAAAAGAAGAATAAGACCTCATTACTCCAAAGGTAAGGATCCTCATCATAGAGATAACATTAGAAGGGACCTATCAAAATTGAGATGTTATACATGCGATGAAAGAGGACACTTTGCAAAATATTGTCCTAAGAACAAGGGTCACTCTCATAAGAATAAGGGGAACAAAAGAAGACATCATGCTCATGCTGTAGAGGATGATGAACCATCCAAGAATAAATCCAGATATGAAAGTGAATATTCTTCAAGCAAGGATGAATATGTTATGATCTCCAATCTCACAAGTAACATTACTTATGGAAGTGATGATTAGCTTATAGATAGTGGGTCTTCCAAACATATGACTGGATTCAAGGAATCCTTTGTGAGACTGTCAGAACATGAATCACCTCACAAGGTGAAGCTAGGAGATGACTACCAATATCCAATAAAAGGTAGTGGGGAATCTTCATATAAAGTAGACTCAGATAAGTCTCTAACAATGAAAGAAGTATTGTTTGTGCCAAGACTCAAGAAGAACCTTCTCTCCATGTCAACATTGGATGCAAAAGGAATGAGAGTTGCATTCATAGATGGTCAAGTCATCATGTGGCCAAAAGGAAAGACTATCGATGATGTGGTAGTGATTGGAGAACAAGATGGAGGTTTGTACAAATTGAAGGGCCATCCAAAACAAGCCTTGATCCATGACACAGTAGAGCCAAATGAACTTTGGCATAGAACGCTTGCACATGTGCATTACAGAGCACTACCTATTGCGAGCAAAGCTCTTGAAGGTCTTCCAGAATTCCAAGCAAAACATGATGGGGTGTGCAAAGGATGTGCAAAAGGGAAGAATACAAAGAAGACATTTCCCAGCAGTGAAAGCAAAGCCAAAGGCATACTAGAAATCATCCACTCCGATGTATGCGGTCCTATGTCATCAAACTCACTAAGCAGGCATGCATACTATGTTTCTTTTATTGATGATTTTTCCAGAAAGACATGGGTTTACTTCATGAAGAACAAAGACGAAGTATTTAGCAAATTCAAGGAATTCAAGTCCTTGATCGAGAACCACACTGAAAAGAAGATCAAGACTTTTTGATCAGATAATGGTGGAGAATTCACTTCAAATGAATTCAAAGAGTTATGCAAAGAATCAGCGATTAAGAGGGAGTTGTCCACTTCTTATAATCCACAACATAATGGGATTGCGGAACGGAAGAATAGAACCATCATGGAAGCTACAAAAGCCATGCTTCATGATCAAGATCTTCCTATGCATCTTTGGGATGAAGCTTCCAGAACAACAGTGTATGTACAGAACCATACTCCACATAGAGTACTCGAGAACAAGACTCCTGAAGAAGTCTTCTCCGAAAAGAAACCAGAAGTCAGCCATCTCAGAATATTCAGCTATCCTGTGTACATACACATTCCAAAAGAGAAGAGAACAAAATTAGATCCTTTAGGAAAGAAGGGAATATTATTTGTGGGATAATCTGAAAGCTCGAAGGCTTACAGAATCTATTTCCCAGGATACAAGAAGATTGACATTAGCAGGGATGTGACATTTGATGAAGACACAGCTTAAAAAAAATTGAGAAAGAGGCCTACTGAAGAACCTGAAGAAGCAGAAGAAGGAGCACCCAGAATTCATGATACAACCATGAATGAAGAAGCTCAAGAAGAAGATCAAGATTTCGTAGAACCACAAAGACCTGTAGATCCACCTCTGGAGAAGAAACCTCATAAGAGGAAACCTACTTGGGTACATGAACTTATCTAAGGTGTGGAAAGATATGGGGCTCAAGAAGAGAATCACAGAGAAAGAAAGAGGACCAGATCCTGCTCCAGGTATGTAGCTTTACTATGTGATTTCATTGATAAAGAACCTTCCAGTTATGAAGAAGCGGCAGAACGGAAAGAATGCAAGGATGCTATGATCGAAGAATATCAATCGATCATGAAGAATGATGTTTGGGATGTTGTCCCAAGACCAAAAGGGAAGTCAGTTGTAACTTCCAAATGGATCTACAAGATCAAGCATGCTGTAGATGGTAGCATTGAAAAGTATAAAACAAGATTTGTAGCTCAGGGTTTCTCTCAGAAAGAAGGAATAGACTATGAAGAAACCTTTGCACCTATAGCTAGATACACTTCCATCAAATCAATACTTGCTCTAGCTGCAGTGATAAAATGCAAGATACACCAGATGGATGTCAAGATTGCCTTCTTGAATGGTGTAGTGGAAGAGGAAGTGTATGTAGAACAACAACTCGGTTTTGAGACACATGACAGAGAGTCTCATGTATGCAGATTGAAGAAAGCCCTGTACAGTTTGAAACAAGCACCCAGGACCTGGCACGGTAGAATTGATAGATTTTTATCTAGTTTGGGATTTACCAAGAGTAAAGCAGATTCCAACCTTTACTATAAGGTTGAGGATGGAAACCTAGTGATGCTTCTACTATATGTAGATGATCTATTTGTGACAGGTACGGATGGGTTGATTGCTGATACGAAGAGAAAGCTTGCTGCTAAGTTCGAAATGAAGGACTTGGGGATGATGCATTACTTTCTAGGTATGGAGGTGTGGTAGAGTACAGATGGAATCTTCCTTGGATAAGGGAAGTATGCAGTAGAGATCCTGAAGAGGTTTGGGATGATGGACTGCAAGGATATGGCCACACCTATGGAATCGAACATGAAGCTATTGAGAGATGCTTCATGAGAGTCGGTTGATGCTATGATGTATTGTCAGGTGATTGGGTCATTGATGTACCTGAAGAACATGAGACCAGACATTTGCTTTGCTATGAACACCTTGAGCCAGTTCTTGACAGATCCGAGAAATGTTCACTTGATTGCTGGAAAGCATATTTTGAGGTACCTAAAGGGTACAGTTGATTATGGGCTCAAGTATGATGCGAATCAAAATATTAACCTGGAGGTTTATGTTGGTTCAGATTGGGCAGGCAGTGCCATTGATAGGAAGAGCACTTTAGGGTGTTGCTTCAATATGGGATCAGGTGTAATTTCTTGGTTTAGTAGGAAGCAATACTGTGTGGCACTGAGTACAGCTGAAGCAGAGTATGTCGCAGCTTGTTCAGCTAGTTGTGAGGCGGTATGGCTACGGAAGCTACTGTCTAATATATTTGATCTCTAGTTGGATGCTACTTGTATACATTGTGATAGCCATAGTTGCATGAAGTTGTCAGAGAATCCAGTGTTCCATGACAAGTCGAAGCATATCGAGATCACGTATCACTATATCAGGGATATGGTGCAAAGGGGAGCAGTGAAGCTCTAGTATGTTGCGATGGAGGAACAGATAGCTAATGTATTGATGAAGCCATTGGCTAGGATGAAGTTTGAGTACTTCAAGGAGAAGCTTGGTGTTCTCTAGATTGAGGTTTCCTCCAAGAGAAAATGATGAGACCCATAGCCATTCTGACATGGTGAGAGGATTGGTTCCTTCCATGGTCAGATGTAAGGGTTGAGCCATTCTATCATGGTGAGAGGATTGGTTCCTTCCATGTCAGATATGAGTGCTAGCCATTCTGTTGAGTAGGAAATATGTAAGGGCAATTGCCATTCTATGAATGGAGGCACCTGGTCAGCTACCAGGAAAACTAGGTCTAGGACTGAGAATCCATTTTGATGTGACAGAGGGATGTGTTCCCACTTGATTAGATGTAAGGGCTAAACCATTCTATCATGGCTAAAGGATTAATTTCCTTCCATGTCAGATGTGAGTGTTTTCCATTCTATCGAGTAGGACAGATGTAAGGGAAACTACCATTCTCTAGGAGAATGGAGGCACCTGGTCAGTTACCAAGTATCTCAGTCGAGGAAGACTGGGGACCATTCTGATATGACTGTAGATTGTTTCCTATAAGATCAGATATGAGTGCAAGCCCTTCCATCATTGTGAGCAGGATTTGTTCCTGCCTAGGTGAATGTAAGTGCAGAGCCTTTCTTCAATCATGTGTTGATCAGATATAAGTGCTGAGCCTTTCTTCTATCATGTGTTGATCAGATATAAGTGTTGTGCCTTTCTTCGATCATGTGTTGATAAGATGTAAGTACAGTTCCTTTATTTGATCATGTGTTGATCAAATGTAAGTGCAGTATCTATCTTCGATCATCTGTTGATCAGATAGAAATGTTGATCCTTTCTTCGATCATGTGTTGATCAGATGTAAGTGTTGGGCCTTTCTGATATGATTATAGGATTGGTTCCTACATGATCAAATGTGAGTGTTGGGAGTGCCTTTCTGACGAGTAGGTCAGATGTAATTACTGGGAATGCCTTTCTTCGATCATGTGTTGATCGAATGTAAGTGCAGTATCTATCTTCGATCATGTGTTGATCACATAGAAATGATGAGCCATTCTTCAATCATGTGTTGATCAAATGTAAGTGCAGTATCTATCTTCGATCATGTGTTGATCAGATAGAAATTATGAGCCTTTCTTTTATCATGTGTTGATTAGATATAAGTGTTGAAGAAGACCTACATGGAGGCTAGGCCTACAACCAGCATGAAAAAGGGCTGGCTCTGTAGAACTTCCTGTGATAAGAAGAATGATGAGATAGCACCCGTGATGATCCAGATCTAGTGATGATAGCCAGTGATGATCCAGATCGAGTGATGATCCAGATCCAGTGATGATGATCCAGCAGTGATGATCCAGATCTAGTGATGATGCCCAGTTATGATCCAGATCGAGTGATGATCCATATCCAGTGATGATGTCCCATGATGATCCAGATTCGAAGATGAACATGAATTGAAGACGAAGATGACTTGAAGACTCATAAGACTTGAGATGTAGATGACAAGATGATCCAGCTAATACAGAGAAGAAGACCAGTGCTAAAAATTGTGTTGAAAGAATACCTTCCTAGTTAAGAGGGAGTGTTGATGTATTTGTAATTTTGGAATGTATTCATCTATGTATCTTAGGTATTGTAACCCAATGTTTATTCCAGGATGTATCTATAATGTAATTGAGTCATATCGTCATGCCCCAATGTTTTGATCGGGAGGATCAATAATGTAAACAAGTCATGTCAAGTCATAGTGAGTAACCCTGTGATTGTCTAAGGGTTAAATTCCTCGTATTTCTGGGGCACTAGGTTTATTAGACTCTCCTAGTAGAGGTCGTCCCTAGTAGGGTTTTAGTCATGTCGAGATTAGTATAAATAGAGAACTGGAGTCTCTATTTATCATACAACTCATCCACACTCAAGTGTAGCGCATAGTTGAGGAAGGAGAAGACATTGGGGCTAGATAAGAAGAAGGTTACTGCTATCGGGAGATTACTTACTGTTTTGGGGATTTTACTGTTTTGGTGCTAATTCTATCTCTGAGTAAGTTGCGAGGTTTTCTCCTTTATGGTTTCCCCGAGGAAAAACAATGTGTTCATTGTCTCTTGTGTTTGATTGTTGTACTTGTTATTCTCTCAGTTAAATATCCTAATAATGCTAGCTTAATGTTGAAAAACTAACAGGTATGATCTAAGATAAGTTGAACCGTCGGATCACTTTATGTCTAGAACATATCGTGACCGTCGGATTAGAATATTTACAAATGCATACTAATGCATACTAAAGAAACTCACTTTACCTAACAAATATATTACACAAGTTGATCTTAACTAACTCCTAAGTGTCTAAATATCCTAATAAATAGTACCCAAAAGAAATATTATATAAATTTTATTTTGAGTCTAACTTTCCAATAAGCGCATCACAACAACTCACCAATATAGAAAAACTTGGTAAGGATCACGACAACTTGTTTATCAGGGATTTACCAACAATTAAGATCTAAACATATGCTTATGTTTATTCTTGTCTAGCTTAACAATTTATCTTCTATGCTAATACAATTCTATACACTCATGCACACTGCCAACCTTTTCAAGTAAAAAAAATCTATTCAACAAATTCTAAATATTTATAGCTATGATCTCTAAATGGTTGTGGTATCTATGCCAGCAATAAGGATACCCAATAAAATGTGGAATAAGTTATTTCCAATTCCCTACTTCTACCACTATTGGTTCATGGAGGAGGAAATCACGAACCAATGTCATAGAATGTATGGACACGCAATAGACAATTAAATTAAGCACCAGACAAGAAACAGATAAACCAAGTAAACCATTAATGAAAAAAACAACCACTTCAAGATTTCCACATCCTTCATAAAAAGATTTTAATCACAAATATTAGGTTATGAAAGTTCCCTACAAATTATGTAATTCATAAACAAAACCATGTTATTCAGGCAGAGTTACATATCAAGGGAAAATAAAACTTATTCACTAAAACAACATTCATTTACTTATTCCTATCTCATGTACATTAACATGAAGAATGATCACCCAAAAACATGGTCTCCTTTAACTTCCAAATCAGTTAAGTCTAGAACAAAAAAATGTGGTAAACATGTGAACTTCAAGCCATAGTCTTCAAAGTTATACAAGTCCTAGATAAGATAGAAGGAACTCTGCCCCTTTATATCCAATCTAACAAAACTGGGAAACCAATGGCATGCTACGACCATCAAACTGAAATTAAACATGCCTTCAGCATCATAACAAATTTCCAAAATGGGAATCACAACAACTCACCAATAGAGAAAAACTCAACTATTATCACAACCACTTTTTTATCAGGGTTTTACTAGCAATTAAGAGAAAAATATGCTTATGTTTCTTCTTGTTTATCTTAATGATTTATCTTATATGCCAATAAAAGATTCTATACACTCATGAACTCAATAGAAATAATATAAACTTGATACATGCATTCCATACATGGAAACATAATAGGAAATAAAAACATATTTCCATATTAGAATTATCCTTGCACTAGACATCATATTCTATGACAATTTAGCATTCAACTAACCAACAATTCCAATATGGATAACATACACGAGTTTTGTTCCATTACATAAAATAGAATTTATGCACAATGTTGGACATTACTACAAGACTTCAAACACTTATCGAGAAATCAAATCAGTTGGAAAATGGCTTCATGGCTTCCATGCTCCACCCAATCGTAGTTCTCTACCAAACCTATATTATTTTAGCACTCAGAGACCACGCCCAAGATGTGACTTGTGAATTCACTAGAAGAATATTTCCCTTTGTAGTAACGTTCATATCTCAACTGGAATTATCATTCATCTCTTCCTCACGATTCAAGGGAAATTAAAGATATTTACAGACATCTAGGAAACATGCAAGCTACAACCAAGTCCATGCCAAATAATACACTAACCACTCTAGATTTTGTCCTACTACTCCATAGTGAAAACTCATCACGATTGCTTAGCGCTCAAGAAATCCACCAGAGTAATTCATGTACAATTTAACATTTCCATGACCATAAATCAACAATCAATTACATTCCAAATAATGGTTTAGGGGAAACTGTTTAATCCAATCCAAAGGAGAATTCAGCTTAGGGATTAGAGTTGACCTCAACGCTAAATTGGTCACTCTATGACTTACTTGGCTTAGTGCATGCCCCTCTTTTAATCTTCTTTCACACCATGCCTCCGCTACCAATTTGGTTCTTCACTCCTATTCTTACCACCCTTCCCTCTTGTCACACCACTATGAGTCATAACCACTTTGTATAGGAACTCTTTCCCATCAAGACCAACATGTCAAATACATAATTAATCCACACCTAATTTTCCATTAAACACACTTAGCATTTAAAACAAGTTTTGGGATTAAAACATAGTTTATAACTTAAACTTAGGATAGAGGGTCTTCCCTAAAATACTCAAGGTGTAATAGGGTTATATTACAACCTCTAGGCCATCTACAACCCCCTTACCTTCCCTTGGTGAATTCACATGCCCCCCCATATCTTTAGCGTTTGGCCACTATCGAAACCAGTTATATATAACTTTATTAAATAGAGTCAAAATTATACATTTGTTCTGCCATACAGGAATTTGCATACCAGTATTTACATCATAGATTCAAGGGTCTCATCCAGGGGTAGGATAGGGATGGTCTAAACATTATTTTCAAAATCTGAATATATTTTCAGGTATATTTCACTAATCACATTAGTGGTCAATTCCCACTTCAAGATTTACAATGAAATTACAATGAACCAATTCCTCATTTTTCTTCAACATTTCAAGATAAACCATTACATTGATATTCCTCTACCTGTTTATGGCCCTTCATGTATTGCTTGGCAATTATTAGAGAGACCATGGTAGCTAGGGATACCTCTAGTGTCGTGTAAAGTTAATATCCTAGAGTAATTATAATAGTATAAGGCCTAGACTCATAAAGAACATGATTCTCTTGCATATTTGGTTTTAAAAGAAACAACATCACATGAGTCAAGTGGGTAAACATCACATAGTACCTTATATTTGAAGGGTTTGATCTTGTATGATAGATGGCATTACTAATTGGCTTGGATTTCTCACCCCTATCTCAACTAATAAATGGAATACATATGAGCGAGATGCATTGTTGGTATCTCCATGTTCTTCCACAATCTAATATTAAGTTCTTTTGATAGTTGTTATCGATAGTCAAGTATAGAGTTGTGCTGCCCTGCACCCACATTTGTGAATGAAAAAGGCTCTCACCTTATTATAGCTTCTATGTCTCCTATGGTTGTATATTTTTGACGAAAATAGTAAAGTTGCGTTCAACATCAATAATCCACTTACCCATATTCGTAAGCTCTAAAGGTTTCATTCAACTTAAAAATGTAATGTTAATTCAATCCTATCAAAGATATGTATAGAAACTAAGTTTTTGTCCAATTGTATTTGTGATGGTTGTTGGAGTGTTTGAAATATTCGTCTTGTTGGGAGCCCTTGATACCTAGTGTTCTAAATTGAGTATCCAAGTTGTTTGTGTCTCCTATACACTCTTGTCCATGCCCTCCATAAGGATTTCCATTTTATATCATTGTCATTATTGGAAATGGTAATGTTGATATTTTGGGGTCGCCACGGGGGATTCACCTCGTTGAGCAATATCTTATCAGGTTCATTCCTAAAGGGGGCCTTTTAATTGTGAAAAATAAGGCCAATATATTGTAGGTATTAGGGGGCAAGGAACATGGTATGAGGGGCTTATATGTATTAGGGGGGTATAAAAGGGGTTTCTAGTAAAAATAAGGAATATATTGTAAAAATAGGGGTTTTATAATTGGAAATGTCTATTGGGAGTGGGGCTCAACAAAAGGAACTTTGTAATTAATTATCAATATATAGTGAAATTAGGGGTATTCTTTAATATCACATGAACAAAGGCGCTATGACATGGTTTCCCTAAGTGAAGATCCCATGGGGTCGAATGGGCTAGGTGGAAATTAATTTTATCAAATAAAAAAATAATAAAGAATAAAATATCAATCAATGAGATGTTCTTCTAGCTATCATCATTGGTGGCCATAACTAGCATATCTTATTAAATTTAAACTCCATTGTACTGTACTTGTCTATCCTATCCTTTTGTAAACCAATGGTGTTGCTCAATTCAAATTGAATACCGAAGTTTTCTTGTCACTAAGCACTTATGAATATTTTTTTAAACAATAATCAAGTGAATGTTATGACTTTTATAACATGTTCAAATAATTTATTTATTTGTGCGTATATTAAATGCTTACTATATTAGAGTGTGTTTAAAAAGTATATGTGAGAGAAAACCTACAAATCATTAAAATTAAGTGATATAATACTTATATTGCATCTTTTTGAAATTATGATTTTTTTAGGATGTATATATATATATATAATAGTTTTACTAAAAATGTTTTTATTAGTTATTTAAATAAAAATATACTTTCCATTAAATTCTTTATATAGTTTTTTCCCTCATTTCATAAAAAAATATATATATATGGTAACAATTAACTAATCAAAAAATATTGGATACATAAATTCTTTAGAATTAATACAATAAAGATTTACTTTCATAATTTTAAAAACTAAACACTATCAATCTTTGGAAAATTTTTCATTTTAATTGTTGATAGGCAATTTGTAATTGGTAATAACCTTTGTCTAATTAAATGGAGTTACTTTAAATTTGAATGTAAGAATTAAGAGGAATTATTTTATATTTGAAATTAAGAATTAACGCATTATTTATCTTTTTGATTTAATTGTGTATCTTTCACTTATTTATCAAAATTAGTCTATACTGTCACATTTATGATATATAAATTTAATTTTTCATTTTTATTTCAAATATTACAAATTTTTTTTCCACTTCAATCAAATTTTACTTCATTATCCACCTTCACAAAAGTACCCAACACAAAGAAGATATATGGAAAAGCTCTAACTTGAAAATGTTTACATTATCTATATGTTTTAATCCCTTATCTTCTACGGGAAGAAAAGTGCCCCACTCCCTAATAAATACAAATACTACAGAGCATACCAGCATTAAAGGTCTAAAGGTCTAGATTTGTATCAATTTTCTCCCATGGAGCCACCGACTCCTTTCTGTTGGCCAAGATCCTTATCCCCGTGATGACCTCGAGTGCAAGGGCACCTTATCTACTTCTTCAAGGAGTACGCCATCATTTTGTTGACTTCATGCGATATTTTCTCACTTTACTTGCTCATCTGGTACGTCGTTGTGAGACAGCCACCTATGTTCTTCAGCTGAGGGCAGTGTCTGCTCTGCATCCTGTTCCGGAAGGTCTTTTCTTTGCTATTATTCTTGCTGGTGCTTTTCAGGGGGTGTGTCCTTTACTACTTTGGGATAGAATTACTGGTCAGCTTCTATAGAGTACGATGCTCTAACCCTGTAAGACCTTGAACTTCACGCATCCCTTTACTCACAACACCTCCAAAGATACCAATGTTTCCATCCTTTGAATTTCTTCTAACTGAAAGCACCGGGTAACATTTAACCATTAAATATTTGTTGCTTGCTCCAACCTCGTATGCTCTTCAGCTTCAGGTATCCCTCTTTTTGTAACCATTTGAAAGATACCAAAGTTCAAAATTGAGTTCAAGAGAAAAATAATTCTGTTTTTTATCACAGTGAATTGTACAGGTACATATACATCAATGGATCAATTTCCAGATCCTACAATCGAGTTGCCGATCCTACAGTCAGGCTATAGATCCTATAATCAAGCTGCATATCCTAAAAAAGGATAGGAAAGAATCATAGATAGAATAGGAAAGAATCGGTAAGAATAGGAAAGAATCAGTCCATATTGCAACACTCCCCCTGAAGTTGGTGCATAGATGTCACAAGCCGAACTTGCCCAAAAAATTTAAGAACACTCGACTTGAAACTGCTTTGGTGAGAATATCGGCCAACTGATCCTCTGATCGAATCTTAGGCAACTCCACGATCTCTTGATCCAACTTCTCCTTAATGAAGAATCTATCTACCTCCACATGTTTTGTTCAATCATGTTGAATCGGATTACGAGCAATATCACATGCTGCTTTATTATCACAATACAGTCGAATTGGCTACCTAGGCTGATAGCCCAAGTCTTTGAGGAGAAGTCTTAGCCACAATGCTTCACATACTCCAAGTGGCATACCTCTAAATTCAGCCTCTACACTTGATCGAGCAACAACATTCTATTTTTTGCTTCTCCATGTAACAAGGTTACCTCCTACAAAGGTGAAATAACCTAAAGTAGAACGCCTGTCATCGACTGCTCCATCCCAGTCAACATCAATGTATGCATCCACGCTCCATCCCAGTCAGCATCAATATATGCATACACTCTTTGACAATCTTCATTTTTAGTGAATAAAATTCATTTTCCAGGATAAGATTTCAGATATCTCAGAATGCGCATAACTACATTCATGTGTTGCTCACCAGGATTATGCATAAACTGGATAATAATACTCAAGGAATAGGCATGGTTCGATCTTGTGTGTGCTAAGTACATCAATATTCCTACGAGTCTCTGGTATCTCCCCTTATCAACTGGTACCTGATCAAACTCAACACATAACTTCAATCCTTCATCCACTGGTGTATCAGCGGGTTGACATGCTGACATACCAATTTCATGTAACAAGTCTAAAGCATATTTCCTTTGAGATAGAAAAATTCCTTTATTAGATCGAGACACTTCGATCCCAAGGAAATATTTCAAGGGGCCGAGGTCTTTCATTTCAAATTCTCTAGACAAGTAATCCTACAGAGCATCCCTTTCTTCGAGATCATTTCCTGTAACCACCGTGTCATCCACATATACAACAAGTGCAGTTATCTTACCCTGTTGTTTCTTCAAGAATAAAGTGTGGTCTGAGTTGGTCTAACAGTAACCAAAGGCTTTCATTGATTTTGTGAACCTTACAAACCATGCCCTCAGAGACTATTTCAACCCATACACTGACTTCTTTAATCTGCACACCTTTCGACTATGCGTTTCTGGTATCATGCATCCTCATGGGAGTTCCATGTAAACATCTACGGACAAATCACAATGTAGAAAGGTGTTCTTCACATCAAACTATCGTAATGGCCAACCCAAGTTTGCAGCAAGCGACAACAAGACTCGTACTATTTTTTTTTTAGCTACAGCTGCAAATGTCTCTATACAATCAATCCTATAGGTTTGGGTGTATCATTTTTCCACTAGTATCGCCTTAAAGCGTTCAATTGCACCATCTACTTTGTACTTCATAGTGTAAACCCACTGATATTCGACTAGTTTCTTTCCTCGTGAATGGTCAACAAGTTCCCAGGTTTTATTCTCCTACAAGGATTTCAACTCCTCATTCATAGCGGCTTTCTGCCTTGGGTCAACTAAGGCTTCCTGCACATTGTTAGGAATAGATACAATAGATAACTTATTTACAAATTACTGATTCGATTCTAACAAATGATGGTTAGAAACATAATGACTCACGGGGTATTTAACATTACTGGAAATCTCAGTTTCATATGTGGGTTTAGGAATACCTCTGGTGTGACGCTGTGGTAGCTATCTTCTAGATGGTTCAGGAGCATCCTTAGCAAGCGATTGGTTTTGTGTATCTGTTGCCTGTGGTGTGAGAGACTCAAACAGAGATGGAGCCACAACTTCAATTTCTGGGTGTTCATCACTACTTGGATCCAAAGTCAAACCACCCACATCCAATTCGCCCACTTCTTGATTCAACATGTCAGAGAGTTCCCCTACTTCTAGGATGTGAACAACCACATCTTCAGAGATGTGATCATCATGGTCTAGAGTTTGAATTTCCTTCTGGTACTCCCCCTAAAGTTCAGGCTCAAAGGAAAAATACATCGAGTCTTCATGAAAAGTTACATCTAATGTAATAAACATTCGTCGGGTTGGAGGATGATAGCATCGGTACCCCTTTTGATAAGTAACATATCCGAGCAAGACACATCACAGTGCTCAAGGAGACAACTAGTTGTGTTGATGCTTATGGAGGTGTACAAAAGCTACACAACCAAAGATGTGGGAAGATAAATTTGCGATGGTTGGAGCAACAATCGCTTCAGCGAGAGCCTGAGATGGTGTCTGGAAATTAATAGTGCTGGAGGGTACCCGATTGATCAAATATGCTACAGAGGTAAGTGCTTCTCCCTAATAGGATAATGAAATATGGGCTTTTATCAATGAAGCATGGACAACCTCCAACAAGTCGTAGTTTTTTCTCTCAACCACCCCGTTCTGCTGAGGTGTATTGGGACAAGTATTTTGATGAATAGTTATGTGTGCTTCCGGATACTGCTGAAGTTCAGAACTCAAATATTCACTTCCATTCTCACTACGGAGAACCTGAACCTATGCATTGTACTCAGTACGAACCATTTTATAAAAAATTTGAAATAACAAATTCACTTCACTATTAGACTTCATCAAGCACACCCAAGTCATCCTGATACAGTCGTCAATAAAAGTCATTAGAGGAAATTTCAACTCAAAATGGGCCTCCTAAAATGAACTAATAAAATAATAGTTAAAATAATAAAATAATATTTATTAATTTTGGAGGAAGNTTCAGATATTTCTTGTTTTTGGGGTAGCAGGGTCCATCAAAAGTATGCCAAGTTGGTACTCGTTGGATGCGGAATTTAATTATGCATCCAACGAGCTCTCCCGATTGAAATTTGAGTAAAAACACAAGGAGATATGTCTAAAATACAAACAAAAAAAGTAGTTTTTTTTATGATATCTATCCCCAAATTTATATAAAAAAAGTGTTTAAGACCTATATGGTATTTCAAATTTAAAGCAATTTCATTGGATAACACAAGATGACATGGAATTTGAATAAAAGTTAAAAGGCCCATTTTGAGTTGAAATTTCCTCTAATGAAAAAACCAATGTGTGATCCACCAAAGGTAGTGACTTTGGATGGACCCCAAACATCAGAATGTATGACCATAAAAGGAACTGGACTTTTATTCAAATTATTGGAAACGAAGCACGATCGATTTTTGCAAGTTAACAAACATCACAGTGGAAACTAGAAACATCACATTTTACAAATAAACTAGGAAATAATTTCTTTAGGTAACCAAAGGAGGCATGCCCCAAACGTTGATGCCATAACCAGATTTCAGATTTTTTCTTCTCCCCCTCAGAGCCATCCACCATTAAAGCTTGACACAACTTGTCCGAACTCTTTAACACCGAGTCTAAGTAATACAACGTTCCTTGCCTAACACCACAACCAATCGTTTGACTTGTTCGGATGTCCTTAAACACACAAAAATCAGGCCAAAAAATTACAATACAAAGTAAGGTAGTGGTGATTTGGGAAACTGACAATAGATTATAATCCAAATATGGAACAAATAAAGTAGAATCTAGATTTAAAGTATCAGTGAGAGGTAAAGACCCTTCTCCAATTATTGGGGCCGAAGAGCCATTAGCAGCGGAAACAAATTTTTGTGCAGATGGTTTAAGAGGTGAGACCTGTCTAGAATCAAACCTCATATGATCCGTATCACCGAAATCAATTATCCATGCAGTATTACAAACAAGTGTAGAAATATTTAAAACCTTACCACCATTACCTGCCGCTGCTTGTAGTGCCGAGATCTGACCAACAACACCATCCACTGTCTTTGTTTCAACAACTACAGCACTGGAGGTCCTCTTGGAATTCTTCTTTCGTGAATTGCGGCTATGATCACACCATTCTAGATACCTTGCAAGTTCAAAGTAGTGGCTCTTGGTATGACCAGTTTAATTGCAATGAGTGCATTTGTAGGTGGATTTATCGGCACCATCAGTCTTCTGAGGCTGGCTTTGGGAAGATCAGTTCTGATTACACCGATTTCGAGTCACCATGGTTGAAGCTTCATATTTTTCTAGTTCTCCATTCATCATTGTGAGTCAAACAAATTCATGGCAGACCAAAGCATAACATGCTTCCAATTCGGGGATAAGATCCTTTCTCAAAATTTCACCACGGATTTGTTCGAAGTCACCATCTAATCCAACAAGAAAAATATCCACCCTTTGTCGTTGAACTGATTTTCGATAAGATTCAACATCATTCTCACTTTTCATAATCACCTTATCACGATGATCCAACTAACAAAAGATCTCGGTTAATTCTCCATAATACATCGAGAGTGTTCTGCCATACTGTTTCGTAGAGAAGGCCCTCTGATTCAAGACAAACACCTGCAGTTCATCTGCTCCATCATAAAAAGCTTTTGAAAGAGCTTTCCAAATATCTCGAGCGGTGGGTAAGCAAATATATCGCTTCATGATTTCTGGGGACATAGACATCAACAACCATCTCTTGACCTTTTGATTGTCTGCATACCACTTCTCATATCCATCATCCTTCTCTGTAGGTGGTTTTGAATTACCACGAATGAAAGAGAGTTTCTCCTTCTCAGGAATATGCATCTCCATGATTTGAGACCACAAATCATAGTTTGTTTCATCGAGTACAATCTCTGCATTGAACGACGAACCTTCAGATTGATTAATAATGGGAGCATATTTGTTCCCAGATGTTTTAGAATCTGAGTCGAACATGTTTCAATGGAGAGTACTAACGATTTAAGCTTCTTGGCTCTGATACCAAGTTCAAAATAGAGTTCAAGAGAAAACTAATAATGTTTTTTATTACAGTGAATTGTACAGGTACATATACATCAATGGATATTAATCAAACATTTAATCAATGAATATTTGTGATCTGGGCCAAAACCCTGTACTCTCCTCAACTGCTGACATCCATCTATCCACAACTCCTTCAAATATACAGGCAATTCATCTACCTATCCACAACTCATTCAAATATACAGGCAATTCATCTACTTGCAACTCTTCCAAAGATATAGGTAACTGTAAGGGTTCCTGCAAAATGTTCATATGGTAAAAATGATACTTATATTATATAATTCATTAAAGACATTCTATTGATATTCATAGCCACTAAACACACGTTTACACAACAAATTTCAATATACCTGCTATTCTTGTTGCCATAGTGCTTCTAACCTAGTGGAAACTCGAAGAACCCTTAACCTTTTCACTGGAATCGAAGAAGGAAGGGAAGAGTATGGAATCTTTCCAGTAGAGTCATATGAAATTTGGGCATTTCATACTCAAAATGTGTTGCAAGAGAATTTCTTCAGTATTAACAAGTTGTAATCAAAAGAGAACCAGATTTATCACCGTGAAGTGCCCTCCTCCTCCCATGAACGCTATGATTTAATCAAAACAAATACATTATCGACACAGTTAAAACCATAAAATCGTTACACAAATTCTCAACATCGGATAACACGGAACTACAGAGTGGGTTCAATCTAAAATTGTAGGATTTTCAAATTCGATTTGGGCATGGTGGGTGTTGGTCCGGAGGGTAATTGGACAGGACGCAAGGCGGAAGGCAATCCTTATATACTGGATAGACTTTCTCTCGGGAGGGGAGCCTGTCCAATGCACACCGTTGGATTTCTCGGGTGTTGGTCCGGAGGGTAATTGGACAGGACGCAAGGCGGAAGGCAATCCTTATATACTGGATAGACTTTCTCTCGGGAGGGGAGCCTGTCCAATGCACACCGTTGGATTTCTCGGGTGTTGGTCCGGAGGGTAATTGGACAGGACGCAAGGCGGAAGGCAATCCTTATATACTGGATAGACTTTCTCTCGGGAGGGGAGCCTGTCCAATATATAAGGCGCTCCCAAGGCGGAATGGCTGACTCGCTGGAAATAGTACTCTCATCGGGAAGGAGGGAGGAGACAAGAAAACTGCCGGAGAAGTTTAACGGTGCAGGCAGGAAATAGAGTGGTAACGTAGGGTCCCTCGGACACGTCGATAGAGAAAAGGAATGTGCAATAAGCTCGGGGGTAATTTATTATAAATTTATATGTGCAAAATATATGCCTTTCCAAACATATTGATCTAAATGTGTCAAATATATGCCTTTGGGTTATTCCTAACGTGGTCGTAATTGCTAGTAATATAAAATTATGGATTTTAGGGTTTTTTTTGTAATGGTGGGTACTAAAATGCGTTTGCACTATTCAGTCCAGAGACTTCGCCCACGGTTTCTTTCTCGTTGATTCGATGCAAAGAGGTGAACACTGAAAATATGAATGTGTACGTCCTAGTATATCTGTCTCTGTAAATGTTAATACCTGCAACTTATTAATGGCCGCCATTGAATCCTTTGGCTACATTATAATCGCTAGGTGCAAGGCCATCGACGTATCAGTTATTACACGCCCACCAACTACTGGTTACAATGTGACAGAGATCCATAGGGGAAATTCCAAGGAAAAAACAATAGTCAATAATGTCCACATCCTATGCCAGCGGATAAAACATTTTAAACGTTCAATAAAATGGTAAAAGAGCCGTCAACATTGCCAAAAAGGTGACAGAGACACAGTTACAAAACAAAATCCTCCATGCTCATTAAATATTGCCAAAGTCCAAAAGATATTCCCATAAAGAGCTTAAGGAGATGCCTTTGTAGTCCACGTCCATGTAATACGGAGCAATCAGATGCACAGTGCAGAATTCGTATCCATGTCTGTAGCTATAACTGTTAATAGCCTGCATATTATTACTAGCGTAATGGCCTTGGTAGTAATTAATTCGAATCCCATCGTTTGCTGGGCACTACCAGGTGGCTCTCTGTCTCTGTTTTATTAATAATAAAGAAGTAAATTAAATATCAACAATAAAGAAGTAAAAAAAGGCTCATAATAAATATGTTGTAAGGAAGGACACAAGTTTAAATCACACCTGAGCTTATGGGTAAAATGTTATGGATACCTAAAAATATAGTGGTAACATTCTCTGCACCTCCTGTTTTACCTAAAGATATAGTGGTAACATTCTCTGCACCTCCTGTTTTACCTAAAGATATAGTGGTAACATTCTCTGCACCTCCTGACACCAATTCTTCCCGTCATTATCTTCAAACTTAAATAGATATTGGCATCCAGTGTCCATGGAGCAAAATCAACGATAAAGTCCTTTGTGCTTAATAGGTATATGCATCATATTGTTGGGTACCCCAGACATACAATCAAGATAAGGATAGCTATAAATATCATTGAGAATGGCTTATTAAACCAGTTAGAAATGAGTGAGGTGGTGATATCATGATGTATTTGTATTGGTGTGAAGGATAATATAGTTTGCTACTTTGATCGTTTAGTTTGAACTTTTGACCAGTGGTTAGTGATCTTTGATATGGCACATTCAAATCATCTCCTAGTCGTTGAAATCTCACAAACATGAATTTGTCATTTGCATTGTTTAAATGAAATTGCATAGTTTAAATGGTCATTTCAACAAAATTTGAGTTAGATTAATAACAACAAAAACCACCAAAATTAAAGCTATCTCATGGGCAATTGTCCCATTCTACGTCCATTTACTCCTCCGTCTCACCCTTTTCAATATAAACCATAAATATGTTTAATTCATCAACTTTACAGCTATATCTTGCAACACCCCTCTAGAATGAATGACCTCCTTATCATGTATAAAGAAACTTTTCATTTCTTGAAAATGCTCATTAAATTATACAATGAAACAAATCCAAAAGCCAAATAAACGACCATAATAAACAGACAATCAAAGGTATATAATGTAATTAAATGTTCAAATGAAAAAAAATAGAAGATAGATATCAAAAGCTCATACAAATATGCATCTATCACAATTAAAATTCATTATAAACCATCTTAAATATGTGTATCTATCTTTGATTAGTGTTATAGATATTTTCCATCCTGCTTAATAAGAAGCATGTAAATGGTAAGTATAAATATATCTTGTTTGGAGAAGGATTTGACAAGTCCTTATTAGCGGTTGTCACTCAACATAATTTAATTTATTATATAGATAAGTTTATGCATTTCTATGTTTGTATGTTTATATATGTGGCTAAACTTTTATTAAGTATATTTTTTCATTGGTTATAGGTTAAAATTGGTCAAAAATACTTGGCTTGGTTTTCTACCATACATTGAGCTTTGAGATTGTCTCCTTCTTTTTGTATATTGGATTTCCATCGCATGCTTGGAGTCAGACTAAACGAAAGAGATAGAAATTGTCTACCCCCACAAACACAAGCACTAGCAAGCTCATTATACAAGTACTTGTTGCACAGCCCTAGTTTTTGAATGAGAATGTAGATTTGTGTGGGCTATCAAGCCTCTAAAGGCAATCAACCAAATACGTTATAAATTACACATATCAAGGGGAACTGGCCTTGAATAATGTTTATAGTCATGCTTCATGCTCTTGTATTGTCAATATCTTAATTTTCTATGGAATTGGTATTGCAATATGTAATCATTATTACTATTTGATGGCTCATGAAAGCAATCATTATTATTGTTTCTATTATGCAATCAAGTCCCAGAAATAGCATAAAAAGAGAAGAAATAGACAATAAGAGAGTAATCCACGCCTTAAAAATTAAGAACAAAAATAAATATCAATCCTCTTCGAGGGAAGAACCTCCTTATACAATGTACTGAGTACACAAGAAAAGATACCATGATGACTAAAATGAGAATATATTCTTCCTATATATAGAAGACAAATGTGTACGATAACAACTAATAGACCCACTAATAGACCCAAGATGACATAAATAATATGTAATGCACCACAATATAGGGGGTAATGCACTACACTAGATGGGGTAGTGTTCCATAATTATGGGATTAACATGCCCCTCCCCTTCAAATAGTGGTGTCCTCAACGTTGAAGTAATTTTGGATGTTGTTGTATAAAGGACTCATCTTCCCATGTTGAATCTTCTGCAGGTAAGTTCTTCCATTTAATGAGATACTCAGGAATTGATCGATTTTGTAGATGTCTATTTCTTATTTCAGTGATTTCTTCAGGCTCCAAGATGATTTTTCCTTACCCATCAAGTTCTAGTAATATCGTTTGAACTAGTATATTGTCACTGATTACCTTATTTAAATAAAAAACATGAAAAATTATATGGACTCGTGAAGATGCAGGTAGTTCCAACTTGTAGTCCACATACTACCAATCTTTGGTAACACCTTGTAGGTACTGTAGTATTTAAGTGATAATTTATTATTCTTCTTGGTGTTCTTTAGGGACATATGTTTGTATGGTTTTAGTCGTAAGAACACCCAATCCCCCACATTAAAGCTCTGTTCACTACGGTATTGGTCTACTTGTTGTTTCATTCGATTTTGTGCTAGGTTCAAGTTTTCCTTTAAGAGTTGAAGAATTTGTTGTTGATGCTTCATTTGGTCTTCCATTGCTTGAACCTTAGAGGAGTCTCTTAGTGAAGATGTGATGGATGGTGGATGATAGCCATAAAGTGCCATAAATGGGTTCAGTTTTGTTGATGTATGGAGGGAAGTGTTATACCACCATTCTACCAAGGGTAACCACTTGACCCATTATGCTTGTTTATCAGCTGCAAAACATCGAAGATACCCTTCCAAACATTTGTTTATAATCTTTGTTCATCCATCAGATTGAGGATGTCAAGATGAGTTATGAGGCAGTTGAGTACCAAAACAAGAAAATAATTTTGTCCAAAAATTTCCAGTGAAAATGGGAACCTTGTCACTTCCTATAATATTTGGAGTATTGTGTAGTTTTTGGAAGGTCTCCATATAAGAATTTGCGACCGTTATTTGTTTGAATGGGTGAGATAGTGCACATAAGTGTACATATTTAGAAAAAACCGTCATGATGACACTCTTTCCTTCATACTTTGGTAAACCTATGATAAAATCCATTGATACCTCTATCCACCTTTGGCTTCAAATGGAAAGTGGTTGTAGGAGACTAGGGGTCTTAATTGTTTCCACTTTATCTTGTTGGAAAACCAAACATTATGTCTCAATTTGTTGAACATTAGGTTTAAGACCATCCCAACAAAAATATTTCTTTACCCTTTGGTATGCTTTTAAGAAACCTGAGGTCCCTCCTATCAGTGAGGAGTAGAATTCAAAAAGTACCTTTTGCTTGAGATAGGATTCAGGAACTCTTACAAAGATATAAGTGGTCCTTGTACCATGGAAAGTCGTCTCTCCACCTAAATATATTAGAGGCACTGGGATCTTGGTGCAACTTTTGAATAAATGTCCATATTTCTTTGTCATTTTTTCATTTGTCCCTTGCGTCGGCTATCCAATCTGGCTGGATGGTCGAGATAGCATATAGTAATGCTTCAACATCCTGATCATCTTTCCTAGGGAGTGCATCTATTACAACATTTTTCTTCCCCTTTCTGTAGATTATTTCAAAGTCGTATCCCAACATATTTGTCACCCATTTTTGTTTCTCTTCGGAAGATAGCCTTTGTTCCAAGAAGTATTTAAGGCTATCATGATCAGTTTTAACCTTGAAATGTCTCCCCATAAGGTAGGGGAACCATTTCTTCAAGTCGTGTAGTATCTCCAACATTTCCTTCTCATAAATGGGATTTTTTAAGTTCTTTTCCTTAATTGGATGACTTGTGATGGAAAGAGGGTGTCCATCTTGCATTAGTACAACTGCAATTCCATTTCATGAAGCCTCGCATTCCATGATAAAGGTTTTTGTGATGTCTAGTGTCGCCAAAACAAGACCTTTACACATGAATTCTTTGAGTTGATGAAAATATTGATTTGCCTCTAGAGTCCAAGAAAATGCATCTTTCTTCAGTAACATTGTTATAGGAGCTGCTATTATTCCATAGTTCTGAAGAAACTTGTGGTAGTACCCTATTAGAGCTAAGAATTCTCTAATATTCTTCAAGGTTTTGGGAATCCGCAAGTCCATCATGGATTTAATTTTGTTAAGGTCTACCTTGACACCTTCATGAGATACAATATGACCCAAAAACTCTACTTCCTTTATCCCAAAGAAACATTTTAAGGGTTTCTCATATAGTTCTTGCTCCTTTAGTAGTTGTAGTACCATGTCTGCATGTTGAACATGTTCTTCCCAAGACTTGTTATAGATTTGTATATCATCAAAGAATACCAGCAAAAATTTTCTAAGGCTTCAAAATAGAATTCATCAAACCTTGATATGTGGAAGGAACATTTGTGAGACCAAATAGCAAGACCAAAAATTCATAGGTACCTTCACGAGTTCTGAATGTTGTTTTGGGTATGTTTTTATCCTTCATTCGAATCTGATGATACCCGAAACAAGGATCCAACTTTGTGAAGACAACTGCTCCATGTAATTTGTTTAACAATTCATCAATGACAGGAATGGGAAAATTATCTTTAATGGTGATCTTGTTGAGCTCTCTATAATCAGTACACATACACCATGGTCCATCTGACTTGGGTATAATTACCTCTGGTGCAGAGTAATAACTTTGGCTAGGCCTAATTATTCCAGCCTCTAACATTTCAACAACCATATGCTCAATTTCACTCTTCTTCCTATAGGGATATCGGTAAGGTCTAATGTTAGGAGGAACACTTCCTAGAATTAAGTGGATAGCATGATTATATTTTTGAATAGGTGGAATACCTTTGGGAATATCTTCAATATATAGGAATGCTTATTAATGACCCTTTGGATATCTGGGGAGATAGGGAAATTTTAGGCTTGAACATCTAATGAGAATAATTGTGCAACTACACCTTGATGGACCCCTTTTTTAACAAATTTTTCATACCATTTGAGCTTATCACCTTCCTTGGTTTTCCTGTGATACAATTTAACTCATATTCTTTTCCCTCCTGTGAAAATTTCATGAATATTTTTTGAAAATTAAAATCCATTGTTCCCAATGATTGTAACCATTGGACACTTAAGACAACATGAACACCACCCATTGTGATAGTAATCATTGGACTATTCAATACATATCCCCCCATATAAATATTGATATTATGACATTTCCTAAGCAATTTATAGTTACTCCATCTTCAATCATTACTTGAAACTATGGTGATGGATATACAAAGCAACTAATAACTTTGGATAATTTACAGTGAATGAAATTATGAGCACTACCGGAATCAATCAACATTATTACCTTCTTATTTTTTATGTATCCTCCGATCTCGAGAGTTTGAGGAGTGCTAATTCCAACCAATGTATGAAAAGATATGGTGGGAGTAATTTCTTCTGAACTATCCTATCCTATTTATTTTGAAGACGCCTCTTCTTGAGATGCTTCATTTTCTTTTGTTTCTTCCTCTTCACAATCTATGTAGAATAATTTATTCTCAAAGCACTTATGTCCCTTACTATACTTGATGTCACAATTAAAACATAATCCTTTTGTTCTTCTTTCATCTAGTTGTTGGGGTGTCAACCTTTGTGGTGGTTTAGAAGAAGGAAAATTATTTTCTTTGTATGTGTTGGAGAAGATATTTCTAGTAGTCATTTCCATATTTTTACTTTAAACCTTTCTTACCATCATGAAAGCCTTCTCTAGGGATGATGGTTCAAAGAGACACACCTCATGTTGAATGTTATATTTCAAGGTTACAATAAAGAGACATAACACAGTATCTTCTGAAATATTCTTCATTATGAGACTTGGCTGCTGTAATTACTTGATGTGCTTTATAACTGGACCCTTTTGCTTGAGATTTACAAATTTCCTAAAGAGGGTGTTTCTATTTATTTCCCCATAACATACAATCAATTCTTATTTGAATATAGACCAAGAGATAATAGAGTCATTTTTATGGTCACAAAGTGATTGATACCATACAAATTGATCAGGTTATAAATATAAGGATGCAATAGTTACCTTTTGCAAAGTGGGCACTTGGTGTAGATCCAATAATTGCTCCATCTAGAAAATCCACATGATTAGATCCTTGCCATCAAAATTTCTCATTCCAATATTTGGGATAAAGTAGTTCCTTGGACCTTAATTGAATCCATGATGTTGTAGTGAATCATCAACTTTTAAGGACCTTAATTTCCTACTCTCCAATTGTTTTTTTAATTTTCTCCAGACGTGATTGGAATAAGTCCTCTTTTTCCTCCTTATCCTCTACATGAGGAATAAAGCTATGTTTTATATCCTTCATTAATTCCTTCAATTATTGAAGATATTCTTTTCAAGCCATCCCTTTCAGATCCTCTTTACTAGAAAATCTTATTTTCCCATTTAACTAAGCCATCAATTTTCAGATTTACTTTAATCATATCTTCCAGCTTGGACACTTTAAAAGATATGTCTTCCATTTCATTGTATGTCGGGGATGAATCCTCTAGGGGTTTGAGTGGAGTGTGATTCTTTCCCCTTCCTTTTGGTGGATTTTTGAATAATAAATATATATCAAACCCTAGGGTTTCACACAACTAGATCCTTCTACTCAAAGCTATTCAAATGCAAAATGATGTACCTCTTATAAAACCTGATTAGAATATTGTTTTAGGGTAGACTTGTAATTGAGGTGAATTTTGAATTTCTCCTCCTATGGGTCTGAAAATTCGTCCTATGGTACCTTGATGTGTCCTATTTATGATTCCACAGGTCTGTCCTAATTTGGATGTGCCAACAAAAAATTATTTTAGATATCCCAAAGATTCTTATTTTTGGTCTATCCAGAAGAGTGAATTCAGTGTATTGTATGCCTCGTGTCTAATATTTCATGTCTGTAGTTGAAAATTCTACCACAGATACCCTGGTCCATATTATTTTGGATCTAACTATTATCACTCAATTTGGATCTCATATGCCTCATATATGACCTATTTTCCTAGAACAGTTGTGTTTGACTAGGTTTTGGACTAGTAAAAAACCCTATATTCCTCCGCAACCATATCCGAACCTGTAAGGTGTTAGGACCTGAATTTTGGAATAGAGATAGGTCGTCCTTTTTTAGAAGTGATTTTTAACCTCAATCTCTGAATCCTTGTAGAAAAAAAATGTTGTAGCAAAAATTCCAAGATGACGTGTTTTGCAAAATTTAGTCACGAGGAAAGGGCTCTGATAGCGAATTTTATGCAACCAAGTACCAAAAATAGCATAAAAAGAGAAGAAATAGACAATAAGAGAGTAATCCATGCATTAAAAATGAATAATAGAGATAAATATTAATCCTCTTCGAGGGAGGAATCTCCTTACACAATGTATTGAGTACACAAGATAAGATAAGATAAGATACAAAGATGACTAAAATGAGAATATATCCTTTGTATATATAGGAGACAAAGGTGTACAATAACAACTAATAGACCCACTAATAGACCCAATTCAACATAAATAATATGTAATGTGACCCACTAATACACTATATGGGGTAATGTGCCATCATTAAGGTCTTAACATTTTCTATGTTTCCTAGTTCGTTGGTTCATAAAATTAAGAGGAAAAACTTGTGAACATATTGTAAGGGATGAATTATTCGTTAAAAAGTATACTTGGAAGATGTGACATAGCATTGGACAAAAAACACAAACTTATTGTTTCTAACAAATTTAAGTGCTAACATGTCTCTGAAACATTACAGAGTAAATGACAAACATTTTGAGTAAATGGCCAACTTCTCACAAGTTACAATGTCTACCATGAAAATTTGATGACAATTTTTTTGGCCTTTTAGAGTGTATTTAATTGTTGGATATGACAGTAAGGATCACATTCTTATGCCATTTTTACATTGCATGTGGTTTCTTGGATGTACTAGTGAGGGGGTGGGTTTTTATGAATAGCTAACCATAAACCTTAAGTGTAAACATTGACCAACAACTTAGATATTCTCACTTGTGTGAGTATTATATTTTGTAGGGTTTAAGGGTGAAGGATATACCTCCCACCATCTCACTCGACGTCTCCATGTATGTGTACACAATTTCAATGCAGACATTACAGGAAATTTCAACTCAAAATGGGCCTCCTAAGGAAAATTAATAAAATAATAGTTAAAATAATAAAATAATATTTATTAGCTTTGGAGGAAGAAAAGAAAAAAACTACTTTTTTGTTTGTATTTTTGACATATNGCCAAGTGGGTACTCGTTGGATGCGGAATTTAATTACACATCCAACGAGCTCTCTCGATCGAAATTCGAGTAAAAACACATGGAGATATGTCAAAAATACGAACAAAAAAAGTAGTTTTTTTATGATACCTATCCCCAAATTTGTATTAAAAAATTGTTTAAGACCTATACAGTATTTCAAATTTAAAGAAATTTCATTGGCTAACACATGATGAAATGGAATTTGAATTCGAGTTGAAAATCCCATTTTGAGTTGAAATTTTCTCTAATGCTCTCAAAAAATCAAAAGGGGGTAGTGGACTCCAAGATGAATAGTCTTTATCATTGATTTAAGACTTCTTGTTTGAAATTTAAAACAAGCCAACCCTGTGCATAGTGGAAAAAATTATGGTTTCTGCAATCAAATGGCTTAGCGACTCAGTGAGTGCCCCTTGAGATTATCTTTAAATCAATTGTATTGCAAATCTTCCAATTTAATCTAGTTGACTAATTGAATTCAAATGTTTGATACAAAGGTAAAAGATACAATATCATATCAATAAATATTACATATATAGTGGTAATTGATATAAACACATATAATTTACAATTAAAATAAATATAAATATACAATATCACATGAAGGGTAATTTAAAATAGAAAATCATTATAAAATATTTACACAATGAGTAGGGGTGAATGTCAAATTTAACCCCTAACACCTAACATCAAATATCATATGAATAAAAAGAACACTCCTCATTTCTGTCTAAAAACAATAGTCACTACTAATAGTTTGTGAATCCTAGGTCAACAAACAAAAAATATGCAATAATATAATTCATGCCATATGTTGATTATATCCATGCACATATATATAGATAAATTGAGATAGACCAAGCAGAGGAACAATGAATATCCAAGATTACAAGGAAAATAATTTATATACATATTTCTTTTGAATTTGATGTCTCTATAAATAAAGTCAACTCTGAAATACCATGGTATTCTATCCAATGGCCAAGCATTGATTCAAAAGAAGATGAAGAAAAGGAAAATTGGAAAGATAAATACAAATCAGCAATAAAATTCCAAGGGACATTCCAACTAAATTCTAAACAAAAATAAAAACAACTAGCAAAGTAAATGAATTCCATCACCTCAACAATAAATCAGCCATTTAAAATCACAACTAAACTAGTCCATGCTAACATGCCCTCTAGAGTAAATACTTTCACAAACACATTCAAAAAATGCATGAAGATATGATAAAATCCATTGAAATCTCAAACATGTCTAAGATTTACACTCTAAAATGAGGAAAGAAAAAATGGTAATTAATTGTATACTAAAAGGACAATTTGAATGGCCTGACATGACATTTAGGTTTTGCAATGCATATGGAGTTGTTTTCAAATATGGATGCATGTGATTTTTATTTCATTTTTTGCATGTGTATGTATTGATGTTATTTTTAGTATTTACTCAAATGCTTAAATTTGGTTCAAGAAAATAATATTGTCTTTTCATATTGAGTAAGATGGAAATATTTAAAGATGAAATATGATTCTTCAATCTCCATTTCAAAGAAGGTTCCAACTTCATATTGGGAAAAAAATAATAAATTTCCAAACAAGATGGAGTCAACCTAATGGCTCCAATATTTCCAATGATGTGTTAATTATATTCTTCTATTCTTAGATAATACCTTTGTTGATGTAGGAAAACACCACTAGGGCCTAAGAAAATAATAACCAAAATAGACATAAACAAAGACAAGGGTAGTACAGAAAATTAAATTAAAAACTTATGATATTCCTCATTAAATATCCCCACAGACAAAGGAACTTATAAAAGGGCCTATGCACCACGTTGTGCCACTAATATGAGTTATCAAATATTCCTAAAATCCATCCTCATTACCAATATCAATAAGGAAATATGTTTGGTTACTCAACCTCATGGATGTCAAGACTAGCAACAAGTTAATGACTAGCCTTAAGGAACACATACATGATATAGTGTGTATTATAAAATGCATGCAATTATCATGGATGTGTTGTTTTGTTCTAGAAAAAAATTGGATAGGGTAAGTTAGTTTCTCATTCTAATGTGGCAAAGGAAGAGAACATGCAAAGGAGAAAAGACAGAAAGGCCTTATGGAGAACAACACCCCTCAACGACACAAGCATCCAATAAAGCATGGAACCCCCCCAATTGACAAGAATCACACAATTATCTTCAGTCAATAAGGAAAATGATAATTTAATTTGATGTTAATACATTGTTGATGTAGGGGGTTTTTTCTTATTCTTCGTAAAAACCTTCATTTATTTTTCTTCTTATTAATGGAAAGATGATTTATGGTTAATTAGGACAATTAATATGTCTCATTAACATGGATATTGTTTTGTTTTCAACAATAATCCTCAAAACCCAAACGCTGAAAGTATTAATTCTCAAAACCTTAATCCTGTGAACCATGAGCCTGAAAAATAAAATAAAAAATCGTCGAAACTGAGAACTGAAAATGGAGAACAAAGAGCCTCAATATCCTAACCCATGATATGCCACATATGATGTACCTTCCTATTGCACATAGGGTGCTCTTATGTATGATAATTAACAAGTAGCGTAAGTAAATAAATGCACCTCAAGCCTAAATATTTTTGCAATTTTCTTTAGTTCTTTACTAAGTTGTTTAAGTGCAGTATGTCAAACTCAAATGGATCCTTTGTAAATATTTATAGAGTAATTGTTCATTGAATAAGGATAAGTAACCTATTATGGCTCTTGTTTCTTTTATGAGTATCTATTTATGAATATACTTTCTTCATAACTAGATAGTGAGCCTTTCCATTTGGTATTAAAGTATAACATCCATTCCTTTCTACTCTAAAGGTTCTAGTTTATTTTTGGCTCTTAGTCCATTAGAGTTCATTACAACAATGGATTCTTTTTTTGGCATGACCCTTCACCCGATTTATTTTTCGTATTCAATTTTTATTTTTTTTATATTTTTTTTCCACATTTGAACCCATTAACTTATCACAAACTATCCTAGGTTCCTTTCAGGAATGCTCCTCCACTCATACATTTTTCTTAGGGATTTGGGATATAATGCCCACCTCAACCCCCTCATTTTCCAAGTTATTTTCACAATAATACCACCCCCTTGTGATCCTTCTTCAAAGTATTGAAGCTTTCATTTATGCAATGTTCCCTAAGTATGGAATTCAAAGGTAGGGAGAACTATTGGACTAGTGGAGAATGAAGCCACATGTTCCTACAATTTTCTAAGTTCCAATTGGAAGGTGTGGTGAATGCCTATTGAAGGACCCACTTTTATTCTCTATCAGAACTCTAGATCATGTTAAATGATTCTCAATCTAACAATTCAACCTTGAGGTAAATCAATACTTGGTATGGATTATGTCAAGCCATTAGGTATCATTTATACCCTCTATTATATTTTCAAAACTTGATTTGTCATTGGATATAACTTCACCAAGCTCGAAATTAGATATTCAAATAATATATTTATATCATCACCAAGCTCTAGATCTAGCTCCATAGAAGGGAAGTTAATGAGGTAAACATTTTTTAAATTCAATTCAAATTTATTAGCTTTTTTTAGACATGACAAGAATTATTTAAGAGCACTACATTGGACCAATCCTTCATACACACCTCAAAATTTGAATGCAAACTAAAAAATGACCTCGCTTTTCTAGACCTCATCTCCTTTCCACATGACCCAATTGCATGCCTTCACATGCCTCTATTGCTAATTTTTCCCTCTCCCCTCATTGGGGATGCCAACATCATTATCATAAAAAATAGAAATGATCTTTTGCATACTAGAAAGTACTTCAATGCCAATCCACGACTAAATAAATATACATTGATAAACAATATGTCACCTTTTTATACCAACCTATTTTTGTAGAATATTCTCTTGATTAAGAGGTCATTCCTCATTTTAAACCCATCCTAATCCGACATTTCTTTTAATGACCACGGATTCTTTTTGATACCCTAATAACCTTCTCTTTACCCACAACTACCAAGTTAAACTATAAACGTCACCTATAAAGTATGATTATTGATAATGGCAGTGAGAAAAGTCTTGTCTAAGATGACTTCATCACACTAATCCATTTTCCCACCACTACCACCTCTCTCCTTATCGCCCCAGTTGGGTTGAGAAGGAAGGACCCTTTTTTGTGGAATTTTTTTTTTCCTGATCATATTTTCAATTGTCTCTCTTCCAGACACTGTGGAATGTATTGTCTCTCCATTGGATTGTTCTTATTTTCTCTTAGGAATCCCTTATCAAGATTTCTTGTATGAAGAATGTTGCAATACTTACAAATGTATTAAGAATGGAAAGGAATATGAGCTCATTTATTTTTTGTTATATCCCTCCCCACTTATCTATTTCAATGTTGTCATTCATTATATGAAAAAATTTCTATCCATTTTCTAGTTCATCATGTTACATCGAGTAATGACTCTCAACCCCCTCTTCCTATTATGAAACACTTACTTCATGACTTTTCTTATGTCTTTCAACCTCCAATGGGCCTTCCTCCTATCTAGTATATCCATCATTCCATTGATTTAGTTTCAAGTGCCTCTCTTCAAAATGATCTATCCTATCTCTTATCACCTCTTGAAGCAATTGAAGTAAAATTCCAAATTTACTCCATTCTTAATTTTATGCATATACAATCTAGTTCCCCCCATTGTATCTCCTTGATGTTCATTATTCCTAAGAAAGAAGTACGAGAATGGCGTGTCCTCGTAGATTTTTGTGCTTTGAATAAGATCGTTATAAAAAAATACTATCCACTTCCCCAAAATAATGATTTGTTGGACCACCTCTAGGGAACCAAAATCTTTACCAAGATGGAATTAATAATGGAATATCATCAAGTTAACAATACCTCCAATGACACTTGGAACATTGTTTTCAAGGATAAGTTTGGATTTTATTAGTGGTTGGTGATTCTATTTGGTATCACTGAAGCACATGCTACCTTCATGAAGCTTATTAATGATATCTTTCATCCACACTTAGTACATCTCATTGTGATTTAAATAGATATCATCCTTATATTTATTCAAACATGGGATGAGCACCTACAACATGTACACTTGGTGTTGGAATTGATTTAAACCTATAAATAGTATATGAAGCATAATGCATCATATTTCAAGAAGACCACCATTGAATATATTGGGTATTTGATCATATACGAAATATTTGTGTAGATCCTACTTAAGTACAAGCTCTTTCCTCCTAGCTCGACCCTTCTATAGCGGATATGTTAAGAGCTTCCTTGGGGGGATAAAAATTTTTTGGTGTTTTATCTCTCACCTACCTCACATTTCCCACCCCATCCATCAATTGTCCAATTGTCATATCTTCACCTAGAATGAGATAGTACATTGGAATGTTTTGAAAATAAAAGGCATTATTGTGTTTAGACCCAATTCCACGTCTTCCATATTTACAGTATTCCTTTGAGATTGAGATGGATGCTTCAAATATGTTATTGTTGTAGTGCAAAAATATGGAGTTCACCTTATATGGCTTATCATTGAGATACATTGACCAAGGAAAAGTTGAGGTACAACAACTACAACAAATAATTTTATGTGATGGTGTATGCCTTGAATTAGTGGCACCATTATATTTTGGTTAAGGAACCATTTTCCATGCTAATAATCATCTCTTAAGTTTTTTAAATTCCCAAACCAATATTCAAGAGTAGTTTCATCTCAAGTGGGCCTCCAACATATATAATAGTTTCATTTGATCATTAAATATCAGAAGGGTGGATCCAATTGGGTTGTTAACATGTTGAATATCCCTTCTACTTAGGTACTGCACATGTTGATTTTTTATTGTGTGTTTTATGAGACATTAAATAAAATATATGACACAAATTATTTCTTTGCACTAGTCTCGCAATTCATCCATATTCCCTTCGAGAATAATCAAACACATTTCTTGGATTATTCAATTTAGTATGGGTGATTGTATAAATTTAACCAAATATATGTGCCACATGCCCCAGATCACTTAGTCCTCATCCAAGAATCCCATTCATCTACATGTGGGGGACACTTTGTCACACTGAAAACTCTCAAGCACCTACAACACCATTTATACTATCCCTCTATGCAATGCCATGTTGAGCATTTTATTCATGTCACATCCCTATCCATCAATTTGACCAACATAAGATAGACATGAACAATTTTTCCCATAGGCATATTACGAATTCATAACATTTAAAATGAATGTGCAAATGCATAATGAATTTACACAATGGAAATAAAATCAATCCACACATACATAACATGCATATACAAGAATAATAATCACATGCATCAATTAAAACAAATTGCATTTTCAAATAAAAGAGAATACTTATGTTTCAACAAGAATATCCAAGAAACTAGTTGTGTAAGAGTGATTTTCCACCCAACTATAGGCACTCTGTACAACATATACTATTTATGTTTAGAGACCACCCCAAGTTGGTCTATTACACCACTAAGGTGAAGGAAACACATGCATGATTCTCTCTCTCAGCCCACAACATGTCTTGCTCTCTATGCTCAGCTAAATTCTCATAGAAATCTCTAACTCAATTTCACTCAGCCCTCGTAACCTTAGCCCCTACAATACCTACGCCACACAACACGCTTTTGGACTTGGGCATCCCCTTCATAGATCCATAATTATCTTAGGCGATCCATCTTGCATAGAAGGAGACCATCCTAATATATGTATTTAAAGAACCACCTATAGCCTTAATTCATGGCTTCTCAAGCATCTTTGAGGAGAAAAAATCAATGGGTAAGGATTCCTAGATTTTCCAACCTATGTGCTCACTTACAACCATATAATTTCCATTCAAATTTGCAATTCTGGTTCCAAATTTGAATTCATGTGATGTGCACAATCTAATAATTGGTAATGTTATCAACAACATGAAGGAATATACTATGATGTAGTGTATATTTTTTCATGACAATGGAAAAATGAGTGGATGACTCCAAAAGATAGGAGTTAATGGTTGCATGACAAATGGCATAAATTATGACCGCAGAAGAAAATGAACCTTACAAATGTCATAAAAAGGACATCTATCCCATGCTTCCATAACTACATGAGAGGAATTTCCCCACCAACCTCACACATGCATTCAATGATTGGATTTAACAGTCAAAATCAAGTGATTGGCTCATTTAAATCACATGGAAGAATTTGTATGAGTTCTAAGGTTGACACATTGGAACAAAGGGTTTAGTATCCCACAAGCCCCCTTTCCTCTTCCCTTTCAGTAGAATCATAGCCCCTCTAGTTCTCTTCACACATCCATCTTGGAAAATCTTATTTATTTATGAAACACAATATTTACATATATTTTGAGTTAGTGTGACAAGCCAACCATATAATCCAAATAACAATATTTACGTCATACCTGCCTAGCCATTTACTAGTCAGGCCTTGGCCTTAAGATCTTCACTAAGAATCCATATTAGAATATCTACATAATTTTTGTCAAATACATTCCAAGTAAAAATTGGGTATGATACACAATAGAATTTGAGCCCAAAATATGATGGATTTCATGTCTAAAATTCGACATATACCTTTGGGTTATTTGACAAACGCACATTTTTTGTCATCGGTAGAATATCGTCAGATATTCGATGACATGTCAAACCCCATCGACTTTTCGACAGTGTAAGAAGATAATAAGCTGACATCTTTCACCACTAAGTCATCGAATTTTTTACACCTGCTTGGTCGAACTTTCGACTTCTCCTTGTTGAAGGTGGGCCACTCCCTTTGTAAAAAGTTGGGTTTATGTCGTCAATTTTGAGATGAAGGGGTGTCAGTTTTTCGACATATAATTGTTGAATTTGTGACTATGGGTTTTTGGATGTGCGACATATCCTTGTCGAATTTATGCCACTTCCTTTGTAAATGTTGTCGATTTTGAGAGGACGGGTTGTCGGATTTCCGATGTGTCATAGTTGAATTTCTGACGACTAGTCATTGGATGTCCCTTGTTGGAGTTACAGTAATTTCATCGGACGAGGGCCCCATGATGGTGGATAACTGATGTGCCGTAGTAAAATTTGCGATGACACCTTTGTTGGAGATATGGAAACTTCATTGGACGAGGGTCACATGTTGTTGGATAACCGACGGTCATCTGTGTTTTTTTTTTTAAATTGTGGTCTTATGTATGACGTACCTTTGACAAAACTTGACTGTATGATATGGCTATTTCCAAGGATGTTGGGGGTTTAGGACTTGACCCTGTTCAGGCTCCTAAAGAAGAGGAAAAACTTCATTTATGGCGAAGACTCAATCTAGAGAAAAAATGACCTTTTGGAAGGTAAACAACAATCCATTGAATGAGCACTTAGAGCGATGCACACCTAGAAGAGGGGCCATAGATGAAAATTATGTCTTTCAACGTCTGGGGTCTGGCTGGTCCCCATAAACGATCAACACTCAAACGAGTGGTGAGTTTGGATTACCCTAATACTTTGATTTTACATGAGACTTTAGGAGTAGGAGATGTGGTAAATGGGAGACTAGAAAGTTGGTTTCTAGGTTGGATTTTTGTAACATTGGATGCTACGGGGCATTCTGGAGGATTGGCTCTGGGTTGAAAGATGAACTCTATAAGGGTTGTTTCTCTATGGGGTATTGAGTCAATATTGGGGCTGCAATTTCAGGCCTTGGACCTCCAGGCCACTTTTACTGGTGTTAATATTTATGGGTCGTATTTGAATAGGTTTCTATTCTAGGAAGGGCTCTTCAATAACCCCCTTCTCTGTGGTGAGTCATTTATTTTGGGAGGTGATATAATTTTTTCTCTAGGACATGATAAGGTTTGGGGACTGCACGTGCGCACTGAATTGCTGAGGTTTGGGGACCACACGCACACACTGACTTGCTGACTTTTTTTTTCATCCGGAAGCTGGTGATGAGGAACTAGCTGGACCCCAAACCCATCAAACTTAAGGCTACTTAGAGGAACAACTGATGTGGTGATGGGCGTGTAGTCAAGAGATTAGATAGATTTCTGGTGACTGAATAGGTGATGGATAATATCCACTTCCTCATACAGTGGGTTGGATGTGGGCGTTTATCGTATCTTCTCCCAATCTTTCTAGAACTCAGGAATGGTCCTACAAAACCCTCAATCCCCTAAAATTTAATAAAATTTGGCTCAAATTTGAGTCCTTCAAACAACTTCTTGCTAGTATTTGGATACCTTTAAATCCTAGAAGTGTGCAAATAGTTTCCTTCTATTTTGCAGGTTATTTCAAAAGGGTGAAGGGGGCTATCAAACTATGGGCAGTGGATAAAATATTACGGGATTACAGAGAACTAAAGCTCTTAGAGGAAGAAATATCATTGATATTAGATGGGGAGGGGGGAGGGATGTTAACTAAATAATATAAGACAAATATTCTTTGGTGTGAAGGGAGAATTCCCTGCTCCTTGAAAGAGAATATACTTGGATACTAAAGAGCCAATCCATCTGGCTAGATTGTGGGGATGATAATACAAAAAAATTTCATGCTCATGCTCGAGGGAGGAAATATTCAAACAACATATGGATTTTATTGGATGAACAAGGTGAGGTCCAAAATACCATTGGGGATATGGCACTGGTTGGGGTTTCTCATTTCAAAAATATTTTGAAAGCTCCTCCATGGGATACATTTGCAGAGGTTATTAGGGTGGCACAATTGTTTCCCAGGTTCGTTGTTGAAGATGACAATAATGAGCTTATGGAGGTGGTCTCTGAGGAGGAACATAAGGATTCTCTTCCCAGCTTTCAGAAGGATAAAATCCATGGCCTAGATGTATGGACTATTGATTTTTTCATTGGATTATTCGATCTTATTGGTGGGGACCTACTAAAAATTATGGAGGACACTAGATCATCTGGGGAAATCATGTCCAGTTTCAATTCAACTTGTATTGCTATGATCTTGAAAGTTGATAATCCTTCCTCACTAAATGATTTTAGGACCATTTATCTATGCAATTGTGCTTACAAGGTGATCACGGATATTATTTCTCATGGACTCAAAGACATTTTGTCCTTGCATATCACTGAAGAACAATTCGGATTTTTGAAAGGGAGACAGATTCATGAGGCCATTAGGGTGGCCCAGGAAGGATGGAACAACATTAAGACTAAAAATATTAAAGGGGCAATAATGAAGATCGATTTATAAAAAGTACATGACAAGGTAAGATGGATTTATATTCATACGTTGCTGACCCATCTTGGTTTCTTTATTGGTTTAATTAGATGGATCATGAGTTGGATCGCCACTATCTCTTTTATGGTGTTGATTAATGGGGCCTCTCCTTTCTTCCATGACGAGAGGGGGCTACAAAAAGGTTTCCTACCGTCTCCTCTACTTTTCCTCCTAGTAGCTGAGGGACTCTGCAGGGCTATTAGGGAGGCAAAAAATTGTGGAATATTAATAGTCCACCTAAGACCAGACTTTTTCTATGGTGTGTGTTGGAAAATAGGGTTCCTACATGGGATCTTCTACAAAAAATAAACCTTTAGGGTCCTGGATGGTGTATCCTTCGTCAGGATGATGGAGAATCGAACTTGCATCTATTTTTGCAATGTTCTTATGTTAAAGTTGTGTGGGTTGAGTGTTCAAAGCTTCTAAGGGTTCCTTGCATCTAGGAGGGCCCATCCATCTTTCATGCATGGTCCAATTGGAAGGTGGGGAACAATCTGGAAATGATGGAGGATCTGCCTCTGTTGGTCTTCTAGGGTGTGTGGTTGGCAAGGAATAACCTCCCATTTAATGGAAAATCATGTACGCCAGCTATTACTACAAGTTGTGCCTGTGGTTTTCATAATTCCTTTCCATTGCATATCAAAGAAACTAAATGGAGAGTGGTTTTGGAGGTGAATATGGATATATCGAAACCCTGGGGTTTGTTTGATGGTGCTGCACAAACCAATTTATGTGGGGGTGGTGCACTTCTCTATTTTTCATAAAAATCACCTTTTTAAACTCATAGCCATTTTAGGGGAAGGCAATAATAATTATGCTGAAATTTTGAGTCTAAAACTCCTCCTGGTCTTTGCAGTAGAGAAAGACTGTAAAACTTTAAACTTTATGGGTGATTCTTTGAATGTTATTAATTGGATAAATGGTACTCAACTTTGTAGAATGATCATACTTGACAACATTCTCCGTTCAACTAAGGAGGTACTAAACACTTTTGATGCCTACTCTTGCCACCACATTTATAGGGAAAACAACATGGAAGCGAAAAAAGCATCGAACAAGGGCTTGCTACTGGCAATAGGTCAATGGAAGATCATTGAACATAGAGGGGATCATATCTGTGAATATTATCACAGACCATTCATATAATGATCTGAATATATAGTTTGTGACAGTAGATGCTCTCACTTTCTACATGACGGATATTATATGTTTTGATAAATATGTTATGTTTTTATAGTAGGATGTGTACATAGTCTGAAGAACAAGAACCAAATGTTTTTTATGGTTTTCTCAACTACTGTCATATTGTTGACATGTTTCTCTCATTGGTTATAGATTCTGGACACTATGTTACTTGGTAAAAACTATGATGGATTTTTTCCATGCCTTTATCCGAAGCTATCAGCTTATGACTTGAAATACACTTGGGCGAAGTGTATCTGCAGAATGTAATTTTGTTTGAAGAAATAAAGTTACGTTTTTTTTTCCTAGGAAAAAAAACATTATAAAAGTACTCTCTTGGAATTCTTGGCCTACAAATACAATAGATCTATTTTTAAAAATATTTGTGAAAATACTGGATTCTACAACTTACTAATTCATAAAAATCAAAAGTTTATTTTCCAAGTTATTCAATCATAGAAACAACTTGATAAATCAAACTAATTAAGGTAATTTTATAGATCAGATAGAACAAAGTTAGCCCAAATGTATGGTAATCACCATCATCAACTAAATGTGCATGTGTGCACATGCATAAATACCCAATACATAGTTCAATCAAATAAAAGAAAACATAGTTATACCTTGATTTGTGGATCTTTGCACTGCCTTCTTCTACTTTACCTTTCAAAACATCATTCAATATACTTCAAATTTTTTCCTATTGCAATAATTTCATGTTAGGACTCATCAAATAAATATTTGTTTGTTTATGAAAATAACAAAACCAATCTAAATAAATACAATACTATTACATTGTAAATTACAATACTATTCAACTATTCAAGTAAATTAATTGTTAATAATAGATCACCTAGTAAAACATGGAGAACCAAAAACACTATGTATATAAAGCCATCGATCACATCAAACGCCATTTCTTTCCTCTTAACTATGAAAATGTTTCTCAATGCGATATGTAACAAGTTACAATGGAGGATTAAAATAGCAATAGAAAATTTTAAACACTACAATTATAGAAATAATTGTTTTTAATGTGTTCTTCCTTACCATTCAGTGAGCTCCTCTCTGTTCCGAGAATAATTTAATATTCTCTACTAAACAGGACCAACCACGTGAAGGAGGAATCTCTTATGGCCCCTCTCCACCTCCCCTCACATCACTATCAATTCCCAAAACCCATTGCATCTACTTGCAAATAACTATTTACTACAAATTATTTCACTCAATAGCTGAAACAAGCTTTCATTAAATCATTCAATAAACCATTCAATCATTCAATATCTGGAAAAAAAAACATTCATTAAATCATTCATTAAACCATTCATTTAGTCAATAGTCGATAAAAAAATCAGCAAACCATTCATTGAAGTATTCATTTAACCATTCATTCATGAAATAGAGGAAAAAACCATGTAAAATTTTTTATTATAAACAAGAATTACTCAAAATTTCTTTACTTGCTTCCTTTTTACTTTTCTTCTCTTTACATATTTAGCTAGAAGTGCATCTTCCAAAATCTGCTCATCGGTCTCCCTACTAGACTGCTCACAAGGTTAAACTTGTGAAGAGAGGCTATGAATTTATGCAATAATGTCAAAAAGTTTCATTAATTTATTTTTATTTTTAAAAATACAAGTAATTCATTTAAAACAACATTACAAAGGGGTTTTTTACTTGGCATGGGCACATCAGCATGTTCATCATTATTCTGTATAGCATCAACCTGTTCAGTGTTATCTGTATCTACATGCTCTGCAGTTGAATTGTGGAGAACTAGAATTAATGTTCATCATCTGCAATTATCTATACAAAACAGTAGCATGTTAATAAATTCATTACCAGGAATCGAATCATGATCTTCATCTAGTTGGTGTACATCCTCGACTTTAACGAAATCATTACTTTCCTGCTCAAAAAGGAATAAATAATTTATGTTCATATTTTATAACGAATAAATTGCATGAGAATTAATAAATTATCATTAAAATATATAGTTTTATATACCTATGCACCAGATGGATCAGCAGAAGATCGTGCAGTATGCCTAGACAAGATTCTTCAGCATTCAACAACGACGTTAAAGCCCTGTTCAAACCCAAGATTCATGTATTACTCAATGGGAAATTCTTTGAATCGGTCGGCCTACATTTTTGCATGATGTCACTAATTTTACATTTTTTGCTAGAATAAAACAAAAATAATTTCCTATATATTATTTGGATGCAGTATCAGGTTTTCGATACTTACATACCGGGGCACCAAATTCGAATAACCACCAGTACCAAGCTTTTGTTGACCAATTTTTTTCATTCTTTCCTTGGTTTCCTTTGATGTGTCCGATGGCCTAATCAAGTGTTGAATTACGTTAGTCGATGCTCCAAATTTGATATAAAAAATAATAATAATAAGGATTACCATTGCATTTTGGAATGTATTGCATACCTCACTGTTGCTAGTGGTGTCTTTTTTGCGTTTCTCAAACCCTTCTCTTTTTCATCTTCCACCAGGGATTTCCACTCCCTTGATGGAATCATTACCTAGGGTTATGTTATAGGTGAACCCTATACTAGTCTCGGACAATATTCAGATGTTGTCCATCCTTCTTTAGTACCTTTAATGTGTCGAATGTATATTTTCCATACATACCAACCAAGCGATTAGTAAGCTCATCCTTTAAATATTTTTCCTGTCTGTCCCACCTTGGGCGGATGGTGGGCTCGAAGATCTCCAAGGACAAATCATTTATATTATTATAAAATACATCATTTCATGCAAAACAATAATGAACTCATTAGTCAACATTAAAAAATACTATCAGTATATTAGATAGAAATTATAAAAAATAAATGGAACAATCTAAAATCACATGGAATATTCTCTATCTTTATTGGAACGAGTTCATTGTTCACAAAAAATGTTGTCACTATTGAACCAGTGCTAGTGACATGAGAAGATCCAAGAAATGTTGCTTCAACATCAACATTAGTATATAACCATTCATCCACTCCTCCTTCTATCGCATCTGTTGTGGGTTGGCCAGCATAGGATGCACCCTCTGCTGGACTCAAGGGTGTTGTAGAGTGTGTTTTTGACTATTCAATGGACAAAAAGGGAGCAATATGTGGTGTATGTGGAGTGGCTTGTTCACTAGGACCAACAACGCCTTCACCACCAGTGTTAAACTAAATAATTTCCTATAAATACAAACCATTGTATTATAAGTTCAATATCATATAAAATTAAAATTTATAAATTACTAAATGAATTTACATTATTATTCCCGAACTTACTCTCATTTGTCAACATCTCTAGATCAACAATTGAATCTTTGCTTTGATTTCTTCTGTTTATGGAACTGTCAATGACAATTCAACCAATTCTTGATTTTGTTTTTCCATGGTATTCTGTAGTACCTTCAATGGGTCTACATACGTACTAATTTCCTTATCTTTCATCAACTGGTAGACATCAAACTATAAAGACTGCTGATTTGGTGTTTCATAAACCAAATCCCCTTTCTAGAACAAAAATATTTAAAACATTGCTTAGTATTTGAAGCAATAGTGTTAACAAAAAATTGTATTAACAAAATTTTTCTATCATGGTAGATTCCTAGAATTACATCTAGGTTTACTTGATACCTCGACAAGGGTGTGGTCTGATCAACAGCTGGGGACTTTCCTCGATCATCCACCTGCAAAAAAAGTATATAAAATTATCATAATGAACGCAATATGTAAAAAATCCAAAATACATAACAGAATAAAATTTTAGGTTTACCTATTTCCTCGAGGCTCTAGTCGTATGATCAACAGCTGGGGACTTTCCCTGATCATCAACCTACAAAAAAGTATACAACATTATCATAATGAACGCAGAAATAAAAACAAAAAAATAAATAACAAAATAAACATTATGCTACACGTTATAAATGTGTACAATTTTACAGTATTTAAAATGTAGACTTACATTCATGTCTACTTGTTGCCTTGATGTTGCAGTCATCTGATCAATTGTCAGTTGGCTTCCCTGATCAACACTTTTCATGGAAAATAGATAATATTATATAAACGAATTGAATATACTATTGAAACTACATAACGATATATCTATCTATCCATCCTAAATTTTTAAAATAGAAATTTTGATGTATACTTGTGACCTTGAGGCAGGTCTAGTAACATCTATTGTGAGGGAGGTACCCCTGACAGAACCCTACATCAAAAACATACTAAAAATTACCTGACGAAACCAAAATACTCACTATTTTTTTTTTTAAATAAAATTTTGATGTATACATGTTGCCTCATGGATCGTGTACTCCTCTCACCTTCTGCTAGGGTGATGAGCCCCCCATCACCTCCCTGCGAAGTCAACATAGAAAATTTAATAAAATTTTTATAATTATATGATAACAAAAAATCATAAATCTGTTAAAATAATTAATAAAAGGTTGGGTAAATTATTGGATGTACCACAACCATGCTAATTGTTTTTGTATCTACATGATTCAAATTGTAATTAATAAGCAATTATTTCCCTATAGCTATTGATTTAATGGCACATACAAAGACATGGTTTCCTTCACGCACCTTGAATATGTAGTTGGGTTGCTTAAGTGTAAACCTTGGTTGTGTACTGTTTATAAACCTTGCAATATTCCCAGTTATTTTTGGCCTTCCCTCAATGTACAATGTTGCTCCTTTATTGTGATATTTGTCTTTCAGTTGTAAATAATTTGCTGACAACCCATATCTATGCATACTTCATGTATATTGTACAAGGTGCATCCAATCGTTGTAGTTGTAAGAGGTTCCAACATACTCCATCAATTTTGTACATCTTTCGCATCCAACCTTTATGCCATCCATGCAAAACAACCCCAATCCATGTAATGACGATGGTGCAATTGTATATATCCTCTCATTCACACAGAAATAGGTGTTTACTTGAGGAACATCCCTAGGTACCCATTTCTTCACTAGGGGTTTGTACCTTAAGGGAACCTCGATATCTCCTACTGTCTCATCATCATAGGAACATGATCCCCCTCCTCTCAGAAACAATTCCATGCATTTATTTAATTTTCTTCTGATATTATGACATCTAGTTGATCTAGCCATTGTATACCTACTAAATGTCTCACTTTCCTCCAACCTTCCCAAACCCCCTAGCTGGAGGAAGAAAGGTTTGAAAAATACCTGTTTGATTCTACTTGCACCATGGTCGAAAAAAATTGGCAAATAATAGCAAAATACCGTCAAAAAACTTAGAAAGACTTATAATGTAATACCCCCAGTTTTGACCTAGGTTTCATTAAAAGGTACATAACGTATATATTGTAATTAATCGTGGTGTGGAGCTAAAGGAAAAATATCCACCGTCGATTTGGTTGTGTTATGTTTGAGCAATTGGGATTGTTGCCGATGGTATATCATGCTATCCAGCACATAATAGTTTTGGTATCATGTAAATATGCACATTAATTAAAATGAACCTACATCCAGACACGACGGTGCAATGTTAATGAAAAGGGCATGATTTTCTAAGGTTAAGGGGGGGGGGATTGTCTAACCCATGGGAGCCATTGGGAGATTTCCATGTGTCGACCACCCATTTAAAACTTCTGTTGTTAGTTGGGAGTATTTATGGCTGGGAAGTGGTGGGTAGAAAGACTGCCAGTCTTTGCCCCATGTACACTCCACCAGCAGGATCGCTCTTCTCATGCAAAGGGCAGCGGGACAGTCACCACTCTCTCTACTCTCCCACTCGCAGTTTTGGTCTTGTTCATCTCACGCAGGTAGTCGAAGGGTCTGGCTCTCGACCTTTAAATGATTGTGGTATGTGCAAGTTTTTCCCTTCACGCAGGGAGTATTGTTTTACCTCATGCACAGGTCGGGGGTGTGTTCTCCTATGGAGAGCTTGAAGAGTAGCCTGAGAGGCATGATTTTGGCTGTGTACGTTTTCCCCTGCTGATTTGTGGTCTGTGTATGTGTTTTTCCCTATCAATGCTAGGAGTTTGGCTTCTTTCTCATTTGCAGACTATGAATGCTGTCGTCATTTCATTATGTGATTGGGTTGTTGTTCTTCCCCTGGTTTTGGGTTGTTGTGTGTGCAAGTATCTTTTGGGTTGCTGCGGAGTTGTTTTGGCCATGCTAGGGCCAAGAAAAACTCTGAATTGCCTTATTTGGCTTGAGCTGCATTCACCACCTTTGAGTTGTCACCTTGTTTCCTTTGGTTTTCTTCACAGAGCTGTGAACTAATTGTTTTACTGCGGGTATGCAGTGGTTGGTCTTCGGACTGTGCAGAGTGAGATTGAAGGCTGGGTATGCTTGCAAAACCTAGGTTTGGGAGCCACACAAACAGATTTAGAGGGCTGTCTTTCTTCTCCACAACCCTGGAAGAGCACTGGAAAAGGGAAGTCAAGGCCTGAGGGACTGTGAAGTAGAGAAAGGAATGATTCCTGGTGTTGGGTGTGTGTGGGTGTCTTAGAATTCAGGCTACTTCTGGTGTAGGCATCCTTATCTTTTCCATGAGCGCACCAGTTTAGCATTCAACCTTTCCTAGCTCCTTGACGGCCTGATAAACCCAACAGTGTTGGCTTGGTTGTTTTGTGTAACCTTGGCTATGTGTAAGCCTGCTTTGACCCTTATTCCTTGGGGAATCATGCCCAGCTCGGGAGTAGCAGTGTTGCTGATATATTGATGAGCACGCTAGCCTATGGTTGGGTGGAACGTTGTAGCAACGTAGCTAGTTGTGGGATGAGATATTTATAAGATAATCATTCTTGTCCATTTTTCTTCTACATTTACATTTAGTGTTTGTTTTCTAATAAATCATTATGAACATGTTGATGCCTAAATGAATGTATGTGGTTTCCGCTGTGCATATGAATGACCATACATCTTAGTATGTTTTATGTTTGATCATTTTATTTCAATTTATATGCATGTACATGTTCATGGGGCTGTTTTCCCAGAGGTTTTTTATGGTTTGGTAGCATCCTTTTCGCCAGTCGGAGGGTCGGGGATGTTACATATAAGCATGACATAATGGTGATATCGTTATCCTCAATAATATCAATAATTACCTAGTATAACAGTTCATCACATAGTCGTTTAACATAATATAGATAAGGTTTTTGAGGTTTTTAATGTTTTTAAGGCATATTTTAAGGTTTTTACAAATTTTGAGGGCATCTATACTTGGTTTGTGACCTATTTGTAGCCGAGAGATGACTGTGTATGATTCTCTTAGGCTAGGCTATCACTGTTTACACCATCTAGAAGCTAGGCATTATTGTGTAAGCCCTCTAAGGGTTGGTTGGTGACTATATAAGCCATCTAGTATTGGTCGTGGATTGTGATGACATTCCCAAGCTAGTCATATACTGTGGTGGCCCTCCCAAGCTGGGCCATGTACCGGTGTGACCTTTCATTCAAATTCAATTCATGTTTCCCCTTTCCTTTGTTGTTTTGGGAGTCATTTATCAATTTAGGAACACAGAGGGGGTTGGGGAAGATAGTCATTTTTCATTTTTCTACATCTCAAATATTGGCAAACCCCATTAAAACACGATTAAAATGCTCAAATGATAAAACAAAAAGGACCATAGGAGAATCGTATTCTTAGTCCACTTCTCCCACCCATAGTGTTTGCTACTTTTCCCAATTGTCCATTAGAGTTTTTCAATATAGAACACATTATTAATGTGTTATATATTGATCCTATTTAGAAGAATGGAAAAAATAGCACTAAGACAAACAAAAAAAATATTTATAATAAGGGAAAATAACCACTTAATCCTCTTGGCCAATTCGCTAGGATTTTGTTGGAGACATTGAGAAAAGTCAATGGGGCCTATGTGACAAAGATAAACAAAGTAATAACTTGTGTAGCAAGGTTCCATTCTTGTTAAGGTATGCCCCACTAAACTAGCATGTAGTACAAAAGTCATTAATAAGTGTGAACCACATCCAATGAGCTAGAGCACCCCAATAGAAAATCCTCCAAAGTCCAAATACCATGATTAACATGCAATAAGCCTAGTGCTTCATAAAAAATGATAATCCATGTCATCAAGATGCCAAATCAAAACAAAAATCCGAGGGCACTCCATGAGAAGAAGATCAATGTGTCATGAACAAATGACATATGAGTGAAGTTAACCATCATCTCCTAGTGTTCTATCTCAAGGGCATCAAAATCATATAACCACATCAATAACCATACTGTCAAACATTGCATAGGAAATACTTCATCAAGGAGAAATTATTAACTCTTTAAAATTTAGGGAAACCCTAAGTTGATTGGTTCCAATTCCATGAAAGCACAAAGTGTTAGATGAATTCCAAGGAAAGATACTCAAGCATTCCAATATTACCAAAAAGAGAGCATATCAGGATCAATACACCAATATATCATGAGGATCTATCAACCAATCACCAACTCGGGAATCATCACAACTTTGCATTCCAACATTTTCTTCTAAAATTAACCAATGTGTGATATGATTCAATGCATTCTTTCCAACTATATTGGCATTTGAAAGCATTTTTTAGCATTTAGTTGCACATAAAAATTTCTTCTTGTTTCCTGATATTGAAAATAATATATAGTCAATATAATGCTCTCTCAAATTTATAATATTATACATTTTTTGGTTAGAAATATGGTTTATGAGGTGATAATATTGGGAGGCTAGGATGGAGGAAGAGGAATTTGTGGATTACTCAAAGGAGGCAGAGGAAGTTTTCTTGAAACCAATTTTTGGCTGCAGGGATGAAGTACTAAAACATTGGATATTCTCAAGGGTATCACATAACAACATTGAAGAGGATAATGACTCAAAGAATCTAACCTATTCTAAGTCTTTGGCACCACCCTAAATCCCTAACCCTAAGGTTGACCCTAGCATTATGTAGGTCTATGTTGTAAAAATTTTATTTCCCTATTATGCCAAGAACTTTTATTTTTCTGTGCTCGGGTCACCACCTATTATTCTATGTTTCTAGTTATTTATCCCTAGGTTTCTGATTTCTAAATTTTCCTTCACAATCATCATTTGTTTATGGATCAATTTGTGTTGTTTTTCCTTTTGTTGTCCCAATTTTTATGTTTTCTTTATATGCCATGCAACACAAAAATTCTCCAAACCCCTATCTACTGCTTTAAAAAAATGAAAACCAAGTTCATATCAAAATAAAATCTATTTGAATGTGTATCTTAGGGGTAAATTTTGAGGCCATTTTTAGGCCATGAGCATTCAAAGGTGATTTTTGTGTATTCTAGGCAACATAACAACGAGGAAAGGACCAAAATTCAAACCTTGTCATGGGAGAGGAATTTTGGGCTAGTTTTATAGACTTAACCGGCATTTTGTGCATAGTCACAACAGAAATCTAGCTTGTTGTAGAGGCTTTGGGAACTTTTGCACAAGTTTGGGCATGAAACCAGCCTCAATCTTCATTCACATGCATATTTTAGGGCTAAATTAGCTGTAAATAGTCACGACTATTACCCTAACATGAATTTTGGGATACATGAAGGATAAACAATAGTAAAATTATCATTATGGACATAATTTCACCTAATATCAGTCATATGGATTGTTCTAGGTGTCTCTCTAATGCAATTTGTGTGAAAATGGACAATTATGGGTCTCTTAAAACCATGTTTCCTAGTTTTAAGTGGATCTGCGTGTTAGATAATCCTATCATTCCAACCAATGCACCTACCAAAAACCCTAGGGATAATTCTAGTGGTTTTGCTTTCCATGCCAAAGTTAGAAGGAGGTCATAAGATCAAATCCAGAAGGCCCTTGGAGTCAGGCATACATGTCTGTCGACAAAATTTATGATATGAGAATTGCAAAAATACCACATGTGTGTGAGACTTGAGCATTAAATTGACCAGTAAAATCCCATGTAGATTCATAGAAATATCAAGGAACCAATAAGGCCAACGGATATACCATCATTTATACCCATCAAGGAAATGTTAATTTCACCAAGAGTCAATTCTTAATCACATAACCTTTTAGTTTAGAGGAAATAGTCAGCAAAGGAGCAAGTTGGAATGTATTCCTTACTCTTATTATTGAGGCCCTAGAATTAGACGACATCACTATGACGAGCTAAAAGCCTTTTTCCATCTCTTATCTCTTTGGGATGATACCTCCTATGGTACCTATGCTATCTCTATGGTACATATCCCAAATCAAAACCTCCTATGGTACTTATCCCGAGGTCTCCAACAAGGAAGGGGCCAAGGCATAATTTTGATATGCTTCCAAATAACACCCTTCAATTGCAGTGAATGAAAGAATATAGGGTAGTGAATGAAAGGTTGGTAACTGAATTAGCGGTCATAGGCCCTTCATACTCAACCTTTCATTCAAAAAACTCAATGCAAGGATAAAACCTGGGATTCAACTGCAAAAACAATGCATTGAATGGGAATGGTCAAATAATTGTACATAAGATATCAATCAATCAAATAATACAGTGCGTTAATGAGGGAACCTCTTTACAGTTGGACTCAAACCCTTGGCTCTCACCAAATCACCTATCTCCCTTTTCTTTCTCTTCGGAGGTCTTGATACTATGGATGGATGAAATCCTAAAGAGGACTCCAAATCATCATAGTTATCTCCATTTTATTGCTCATCAGAGGTCTTGATATTGTGGATGGAAAAAATACTAATGTGGAAGTCTCTATCACATTTGAACTCGAACCCATCGTAATGGATCCCTCCAAATCGATAGTTATCTCCCTCTGTTTTCTTACTCGTCAGATGTTTGAAGGATGGAAAAAATGCTATAGAAGTTGCACGTGCGAGAGGTCATAAAATCATGCTATAGAAGTTTCTTGTGTTTTATTAAGTTGAAAAGGGTCATAAATCGAAACTCAATCATTCAATGCCTTATTTAAAACAAATGTCGTGCCATACCTTTATGTTGTTATCCATCATTTAATGTGTGTACTTCCCCATCTAATGTTCCATGTTGTTCGTTCATAAGTGAATTGATCCTCCGTAATCCTTAAATCATGCCTTCATCAATTAAAACTATGCCTTAAACATTGGATACCTACTTATCTAGTCATATTGCATCAATACCTTCCACTTACTTCGAGTAATGTTAAAGTTGACTTGGATCTTGATTGTATTGATTTTTTATGAGTAACCTGATTTGTTAGCTAATGAGGTTTTTCATAGTTTCATAAAGTAAGGAGATCAAAATTCATAGTCATGAAATTATAGTTGAGGTATGTATTTATAGTATGATGATTATAGTTTGATGTGGAAGATAGTGTGGAATTAAATTATCAAGGTTGTTCTTTGATATTGCATTGAAAAGGCCAGCTGTTTGGTATTGTATGATTTTCGTATCTTACTTTTGAAGTAAGGAAATTTTCACCACATGTTGAGACTTCTATTAAGAGGGAGATATGACAATGATGATGAAGATGATGATGATGGTGAAGATGATGAAAACAAGGACATTGATGATGTTGATGATGATGATGGTCATGATAACAATGACGACGTCGACGATGATGATGATGATGACGAATATGGTGATGATGAAGATGGTGATGTTGTTGTTGATGATGATGATGATGGTGATGACGAAGACGAAGATGATGATGATGAAGATGGTGATGTTGATGATAATGACGATGCTTGACACATTGGAGCACCATGACCCAATTTTCACTAAAATGAAGGTGATGATGATGAGCATCATGATGAAAATGATGATGATGAACATTATGAGGACAATGATGATGATGAAGATGAATATGATGATTACAATGAATGATGATGATGATGATTATGATGATGAACATCATTATGATGAATATGACAATGATGATGAGGATGAAGATGAAGATGATGATGATCTTGATGATTACAATGATTATGACGATTATAATGATGATGATGATTATGATTATGATGATTATGATTATGATGATTATAATGATGATGATGATGATGATGATAGTGATGATGATGATCAACATGATGATGAAGATGATGGTGATGATGGTGATGATGGTGATGATGATGATGTTAGTAACTCTTTCTTTTTAAATAAAATGAAAGAATAGGTCTAATTAAATAATTACATTTCAATATATTTCATCATCTGTATCATTAGATCCAGTTTCAACATTGTAAGGATTGGACATATCATCATCGTACTCTAAGTTAGTTACACTCATTGTGTCATTGTCGATATAATATTCATGGGAATTATCTGCTACGTCATTATTTTATTCAACTAATTCTTGGTCATCTTCTGTTGGATCATCATCATCATCTAACTCATCTTGATCATGCTATTCATCATCGTATTCTTATTCTAGAGAACCCTCTTCATTACCATCATCTAGGATATACTTTACCGGCCTTCCCTTTGATTGTGTCTCACAACAAATAGCCATCCCACTTTACCTAGAACCTCCGAGTAAAACACCTGTTCACATTGGATTGGAAGAACATAGGGATCCATTCCTGGCTCAAACAACCTTGTATTTACCATGGTAAATCCATTATCATGTTTAATAATAGTTCTATCGGGATCACATTGATTCAATCGTAACCTGTACCATTTGACAACGAACATAACTACCTTGAAGGATTTAAAGTCACACTATAGAATATCTTCCAAATACCCATAGTATCAATTTTCTGAGATTTCTGGATGTCTGACACTTCTATATGAATCATTGGTCACCTTAAAGACTACAGATATCCCATAATCTGATGTTTTATTTGTTTCATCCAATTTTTGGATGTGATATCTACAACCATTGGAGACCATAACCTTATGGTTTTTTACCTACAACAAGAAATACACGAAAATATTACACAACAATTCAATAGTTATGCAGTAATACATGGAAAATAACAAGATGGACATCAAAATGTAATTTGCAAAATAAAATATTTAGATTGATTGATTAATATGCTTGCCATTTTATCTTTAAACCATATGCTAAATCGATTTACCTTTCTGTAATATTTCTATCTCCATTGCGATGTGCTACTTTTACCAATGAAGCCACACATTCCCATGATATTCCATGACCCAATTGTTCACATTGTTCAATCCATTCCTTCATGTAGTCAATATTGTTTGTGATGTATAAATGAATTGCATCCCACTCTTGACCAACTTCTTGATGACAATAAACATTAAAATTCAATACATATGTAAATTTTATGAACAAATTATATGTTCTTAATTGATGCAATAAATTGAAAATGCAATTAGAATATGTAGGATATAATTAACATTCACTATCTAATAATTACCTTTCACCTTACTCAATCTAGCTTTTCCCTTCAGGTACTCTCCTTCAAAATTATTATTGGAGTCCGGATCACAAATGCAATGTAAATTGATCTTTGACTCTAACTTAGGAAGATATTCACTAACATACAACATGTTTTGGTATACCATATATCCTTCCATCATAGAACCCTCAACATGTGCTCATTTTCTCACCAAACCCTTCATAAATTTCAAGTGCCTCTCAACCATCCACATGGACCTTTAGTGCAAAGGTCCACACAACTCAATCTCCTCAACTTGGTGTATGAGGTAGTGTCCCTATGCATTGAAAAATGTTGAAGGTAGATGCTTCTGCATTTCACACATGAGATGAGAAATTTCCCTCCTCCAATACTTTATATCTTCTTTATGGATTTCTTCATATGTCAACCATTTACAAGTGACAGACCAATAACGATATTTAACAAAAACAAACATTAAATTACATATCATTAAATAGTGCACAAAAAACCAATCTAAATTATACCAAGAATAAAATAAACACTAAGCACAAGCAACTAATCGCTAGTTACCTCGTGTATTTACCAAGATTATATATAACTTGTTTGACATTGTTGTCGGAGTTGTCTGGGAGAGAGAGAGGTAGAACATACTCTATAAATATACAAACCACGTCATTTTTTAAACAAAGACGATAGAAACAAGAAAAAAAATTATGCAATAAATTGAAAAAATAAATAATATGGACATAACAATAATAATTACGTTGATGAAGACATGCCAATCATGCGTTTTGACCCCCGCAAAATCTCCTTTTTTTGTTATGATATTCTTCAAGTTCGCACAAAATCCAGTGGGAAATTTAATTTTCCACATTACTTCTTTGACAACATTGCTTTGTTGCTCCATAAACATCCATGGAATCGAGTTTATATTAATTTGGCCTCCCTTGCTATGAAATTGGATGATGTCTTTTATTGCATGGTTTCCTTCTTGAATGTCTTTGAAAGATTTCACAATTTTATCTTTCTCCCTCCTTAGCTCCAGTATTCACCATAATGTTTCAGTCACATTCTTTCCAATATGCATTGTATAAAACAAATGAGCAATTTGTAGGTGCTCATAGTAGGGAAACCTGCTAAATTGCATAAGATAAATTTTCATTCCTCGCTGAATCCCATTAATTCCTTCATGATCACGATGGACATCATGAATATTATTTTATAAATAAATTACATGAGAAATAAAATATGGCCACTACAGTAAAAAACTCAGAATAAAAATTAAAATACATAACAATTCATATACGATGATCCATACGTACCATCTTGGCAATTTCTATTGTATTGTATATTCAAAAGGTGAGGTGTCATTCTCCGTGGTTTTAATGCAGTCTCCTAAGTTCCCATTCAAAATATTTTTTTTATTGTTCTATACCTGTGATTATTAGAGAGTAAATTCCTATACTCATCAAACACCTCTTTCTTAATATTTTTGAGCAACGAGATTTTATCTTAGGACCACAAAATGGACATGCAAATTTACCCTTTGTCTGAAGACCTACAATATATAGATATGGAATATCTATGTCAATTATAATTATATATAAACTAGATTAACTACTTAATATAATTAAATGCAATTAAAGTGGAACTTAAAAATAAAAACCACAAAATTGCGTTAACCGAGGAGCATCGTGTATTGTCCATACAACCATTACATGGAATTGAAATTTTCTTTGTCTTATTGGTCTAGATATGTCATACATAGTGATCCCATTCCATAAATTCAGTAGCTTATCTATAAGAGGTTTGATATATACATTCATATATTTTACTTGGAACTTACTTGATTGATTTGAAGTACATATAATATATATAATTATGAGAACCATTAAGATATATAAACCATGCACATGAGTAAAATAAAAATTATACATATGAAATTAGGAAACATAATATGAAAAATGAGATGCCACAACTACACTAGAAATAAAACAGTTGTAGACACAAAATACCTAGAATAATCATTGACAACATTATGTGCTCCCTATTTATTTACAACCATGGAAGAATGTTATTGTTGATAACAAAAATAGGCCACACCATGTAAATGGATTAACACCATCTGCTGCCAAATAAGTCATAAGATTACGTGATTCTTATTTAAAGTGAGGCCACTTTTCATCCATATCTCTAAAAGTAGAACCATCTGCAGGCATTCGAATAACATCATCTTGACTTCTGTTCCTAGAATGGTAATCCATAAATTGTGCTATGTTTTTTCACATGAATAGTCATTGAAAACGTGGAATGATGGGAATATAAAGAAGAACCTTCTGAGGCACCTTTTTTGTTACTTGATCTATTTTATATATACTTATATGACATTCCAAACATTCTGTTGCGAGTTCATGCTAATTTTAATGTATAACATGGTCATCAGGGCATGCATGAATTGCTTCATAATGCATTCCAATCTCTTTTATGTTGGAAGATAAATCTCAATGTGTGTGAGGTAAAATATTTGATGGTGGTAACAAAAATTAAGCTATCAAGCTACACACACACACACACACATATATATATATATATATATTTAATGTAATAAATAAATAATATTAACAAAACACACTTCATCCGTATGATGATCAATAATGAATTAACAATACAATTACTAGAGGATTACAGATAAAATTTATCACGATCGTATATATGTGATGGATTATTTTACATACCTTATCATTTGTGTGATTGATATGTTTGAAAGACCATTCATAACCTTCAATTTCATTATCAACATTACATCAAAGAGAATATTTGTTTTGGAGCCTTCATAAAGGGATTCATATGCCTTATCGAGAAGAGGTATATCGTCAACATCATCAAAGTCATCAATATTTTCAATATCATCGCCATTGTAATCATCCATTCTAACATTAAATGAATCATGGATCAATGTATTTGTACCATCATCTTCAACTACGTTATCAGTATGATCATCTTGTTCAAAATGATCATTCACTTGTTCTCCATTAAACATAGACACTCCATGATCCTCTGGAACTTGTTTTGAAAGCACTTCCTCTGGACGATATGTCGTAGGGTGTCTTTCCTTTATAAATACATGATAAAATCAATAGATATAAGTTAATATAGGAAATATTAAAATAATACATACATTTACCAAAGCAAATAATATAAAAAACTTGCTAATGCTAAACCTACAAATGGACGATATTGATTTCCCCCCTCCGCGTGTCCATGTTCCCTTCAATTTTTTTGTGGCTGTTGAGATCAATATTCTTCTTCTCTTAAATCCCCTACATTAGGTACATGGACAATAATATTTTCCATCGCCCCTTCGTTTCGTTGCATCCCATAGTCTAGCAAGCAATTGTCGATTGTGTTCATTTGGATCAAGAATATTTATATTTGACATTTTGTCACAAACTTCGTGAATGAATACCTCTTGACAATCTTAAAAAATCAAGTTCCACGCATCACAATTTTCACAAATGGAGGTTTGTCGAGAATAAAAAAATTCCCACAAACTGTCTGTCAAAGAAAAAAAACCCGCAATCGCCCATCGAGGAATAAAACAATTCCTCAAACTGTCCATGGGGGAATAAATAAGTTCCACAAACTAGCTGTCTCTTCTATAGAAAAAATGTCAAAATGTTTAAAAATGTTATATTTATAGTTCAGCAATCGTTGAATATCCGACGATATGAACTTACTTACCGTTGGAAATATGGGTTTATACTATTTGAAATATGTCTTTATATTGTTTGGAAAAATAGCTCGAGGATGTCGAACATTCAACGAAGGCCCCTTCACTTGTCATCGCAAATTTGACACACTAGCGTTGCATATCTGATGACATAGTGTATCAATGTGTCATTGAAAAACCTACAATAAGGTGGTCAAAAATTCGACGATGTGTAAATAAATCTAAAGGTATAGTACTTTTCATCATTGCAAACCAAAAAAAATGTACTTTACATCAGATGTCGTCTGATTTTGACGTCAGATTTTGGGTTCAAATCCTGTTTTGACAATTCACCACTACCCTCTTTGCATCCAATCTAAACTATTTAATCATAAACTAGGCCTCTAGAAGCAATTATTGATTCCTTCTTAGCCTTAAGAATCTCTATAGAGAAACACAATTGCATTTTTTCCATGGCTTTTCATTTCTCCATGATTGCCATTATTATTCCCTAAACCAAGACCACTTCAACACAACATGAAACTAAGTGATTTTTATCGACTTCAGGTTTAATTTTTGCCTTTCACTCATAATGGAATCTAATCAAGAATCAAATTTCCTCAACTCCTTTAAAAAAACTTGTAGAAATTTTTGGGGTATCTACTACTTTTTCCCTCTACCTTTCACCCACACACAAATGAGAAAATTGAAGTAGTTTTACAAAACCTTGTAAATGACACCCATATTTACCATGCCCAAAGTAAGCAATAAGATACTTATTTACATTTTCTCTATAATTTTTATAATGATGTTGTCAATGTCTCTACTAGTCATTCCCCCTTTGAGGCCTATTATGGTTATCAACCTTTGGCCTCTTATGAACTATAAATCACATCTTAGTTGTTGACCTCCCCATGCCAACATAAGGAACAACATAGTGTGATCCAAGAGGGTATCGGTGGCCACCCCCTATTCCACTTAGACCCCACCATTGTTTCTTTCATTTTTTCAATTTCCTTAATTGTAGCACAATTTACTAATTTTGGCAGTTTTCGGATCCGTTTTGAGGCCCTAAACGACGTTTTTTCAGCATCGAATGGTCAAGAGAATATTAGTCCATTTTGGAATTAGTGTTTGTTATTTATGGATGTATTCCTTCAATATATATTTCTAACGATGTATCATGTGTGTCAAACAGAGATATTATGCCAAATTTACGACCCCGGGGAATTGATGTACCAAGTTAGCCAACAGGGCCCATCTTTTGGTGTTTCACCTCCTAGGGTTAGGTTTTTGGATGTGTAGGGTTTCCATTGTTTCTCAATAATATAGATATTTTAGCCTCATTGTAACACAGATTTCAGAGGCATGTATCCCCCACATCTCTTCTCAGACATAAGCTACCAGCACTCTAGCTAGTTTATTTCCATTCTGTATGTAAACAAGTTTCAATTCTTTGATTAATGAAACAAAGTGTTATTTCCATTGCATATTTGTTTTTATGGTTAATTGTGTATTATGTTTTGTTCCTGGATAAATAAGGATCAATGGTATCAGAGAAATATTCTCTTTCTTGATTCTTCTTTGCATGTCCCCAATGAGGGAGGGGTATAAGGAGTTAGGGATCGATCTGGTTGAACCTTTGCAAGATCATCCTTGCACACCCTAAAGAACACCCATGGGGGAGGAAAAGAAAGACAAGGGCATAGAATATCCTATCAAAATGTTGCTCGAGGAGGCCCTTGAAAAACAAAGGAACGCAATGATGGATAACTTCACCTAGATCCTTCAATGACTTCCCACTGGAGGCACATGTACATCTAGCAGCAACTATGGAGGCACAAACCCATTTTAAGGTACAAGTAAACTTTGACATTCCCATATTTGATGGCTGAATATATGCAGACGTCCTAGATAGATGGTTGAATCAATTAGAAGTATATTTCTTAGTTCATGACTTTTCCAACTGGGAAAATATTACTTTTTTACTACTCAAAGCTGCCCCCCATGTCAAGGACTGGTGGCTAACCTACTATGAGAGGAAGGACGAGGAGGAACCCTCTCTGTTCTTGGTTGTACCCACTTGGAATTATTTCTGATATTCCATAAAGGAACAATATTATCCCGTGGGGAGCAATGAGGAAAAGTACATACAATGGACTACGTTGCGGCAAAAAAGAGATCAAGATGTGCATGAGCTGATGAATATTTTCCATACCCTACACACAAAGTTGGGTATCAAATATTTAGAGAAACATTTGGTGTTGAAGTACTGAAATTGTCTGCACAGATAAATTCAGGAGGAAATGGAGTTCCTCCACATCTCCTCGCTTGGTACGACATACTGGTATGCTACCAAAATTGAGCAAAAATTCAAACATTAAAAGCGAGACTTTGGATATCTGAATCAGGAGCAAGAGAAAGATGCCCCCAAACCACAGAACCAAGGACATAGCCAAGGCATGACGACTCAAGAAAACATGACAAAGATGAAAGGAAAGAGAAACACTACGAATCCGAAGAAGAAAGTGGTAAAGTGGTGCGAGCTCCATAAGAGCCCCACTCATAAAACAAGTGAGTGTTAGGCTAAGCAGTCGCTGGTCGCTGAGATAAAGGCTTTTGAATCAGATGCATACTCTGACACTGAATCGGAACCCGAGAAGGGGAATGAGAGAGGGAATAAGATTATCGATGTATATCCCAATGCCACCGTTTCCACCATGAATATCCAAAAGGAAGAAACAGAAGATTCAGAGGAGGAGGAACATATTTTCCACTCCTAGATTTGGGTATATTAATTTGTCATAGTGGTCTAGGAACTGAAAACATAGTCTCACAAAGAATACAAACAAATATGCATAAAATTGGAAAATGGTGCTGCAATGGAAGTATCAACTCTGTATAATCAATGATTAATGATGATACAATACAATAATCATGCAAGATGCATGAATACCAAGAAAATTAGAATTCTCAAGGAGGTCATTCGAATTGAATGAATGGTGTAGCTTAACTGACTATAAGCCACAGTAAACACACTAGTTAACCAACTGATCAATTGTTGATTAATTCAACTGAGTCCTAACTAAGTCGGAGTGCAAATAATGACTGAGTCTAACTGAAAGTAGCTCATACACATGTCATTGCATGCCAACCAACAAGTGGTAGTGGATCAATAACTCCAATGAACCCCAGTGAGGTTAACTGAAGTCAACTGGTCATCAGAAGTGGTTGTAGGTGCCTATGTTAGCTCCAGTTCATAAATAATCATTAAAAATAATTAAATAATGAATGGAGGTGCCTTCACCACTTAACTCAACTGATTGTAACCATTAGCTATCAATTAGGTGCATTTATGACACTCATATCACTCCCGGAGTGCTCCAATTAGCTTCCACGAATGAAGGAGGAGGCTTAGTTGGCCTCCTTGACTGAAGGTAGGCATGGGTGTGATCATGATGATGTCATACAATGCTCCTTTGATGTCAATTAAGTCAATAAAACTTAGGATAGTGATTTAAATAGGACAAATTGACCAAATTAAGTGTGCATGGTGGGTAAATGTCTCCAACAGGGTAAAGGGTTCCCCACTACAGTTCATTGTCGATAGTGGGAGCCAAAAGAACCTCATTTCAGAAGAGTTCATGAAGCAGTTTGGCTTGCCGACCATAGCGTACCCACATACGTACAACATCGGGTTGCTTCACCAAGGATGGGATCTCCATGTCAGCCAGTAGTGTCTCCTTCCCTACTACATCAAGCCCTTCACGGATGAGGTATTATGTGATATTGCCCCTCTTGATGTTTGTGATGTATTATTAGTCCAACCATACTTATGGAAGTGGCATCCTATGTATGAGTCCTGACCTCAAGGTGTTATTATTACGTTGGGAAATAAGTTGTACAAGATACCAGAGGTACCACCACCTCCCGCTATCTATTTGGTTACTGCAAAGCAATGTAGTAAGGTCATTTCTAGAACCAAGAATTTTTTTTTTTTGATTATCCACCCTCAAGGAAAGAAGAAGATCATGGCCATGACCTCTAGAGAGGGCTCCTCCAAACGACAAAAAAAAATGGACAAGGTTATGGAGGAGTACCGAGACATATTCACCTCACCCATATGGGTGCCTCTACACTTTCAGGTCAAGCACCCCATCGATCTAACCCCAGGTGTGCTACTTCCTAATGGATAGATCTATTGATGCTATGTTTTGAAGAATGATGAAATCAAGAGTTAGATTCAGGAGCCATTGCAGAAGGGTCACATCCAGCCAAGGTCATCACCCTGTGGGATCCCAATCATGTTGGTTAAGAAGAAGGATGAGACTTGGAGACTCTATATTGACTAAAGGGCACTAAATAAGATCACTGTCAAGAATATATACCCATAATCCCATGGATTGATGACCTCCTGGAACAACTTAAAGGGGAGAAATATTTCACCAAGATCAACTTAAAGTTCGGGTATCACCAGGTACCGATCGAACTGATTGATGTGTGGAAGACTAACTTCAAAGCCAAAGATGGCCTTTTTGAATGGTTGCTCATGCTTTTTGGGCTAACGAATGCTCCCGCAACCTTCATGAGACTGATGGATGACATCTTGCAGCCATTCACCAACTCATTTTTAGTAGTGTACTTGGGTGACATCCTGATATTTAGCTAGACTTGGGAAGAGCACCTCCACCACATCGGACAAGTCCTCCAAACACTGTGGAAGCACAAGTTGTGTTCCAATTTGGACAAGCACACTTTTGGCATGACATAGGTTGAATATCTGGGATACCTTATGGATAAGTGTTGGGTACATGTGGATCCAACCAAGATCCAAGTCATTCAGGATTGGCCAGCCCCAACTACTCTAACAGAGCTTCGCAGCTTTCTGGGTCTTGCTAATTTATACCACAGGTTTGTGTTGGGATTCTCTCATATCACTTGGATCTTGAGTTAAGTCACCAAGGGAGAAGCGAAAGAATAGTTATTCTGATCAGAAACTCAACAAAGGGCGTTCATAGAATTGAAACATCACCTATGTTGCTCCCTAGTGCTCACATTACCAGAATTGCAACAACTATTTGAGATCGAGATAGATGCCTTTGACTATGCTATTGGGGGAGTCCTTCCTCAAGAAGGGAATACATTGGCATATCATAGTGATACACTGTTCGACACAATCTGCAAATATCCCACTTATGAAAAAGATATGTATTCAATTGTACATGCTTGTCGGCAATGGAAGCATTACATTTTGGGGAAGGAAACGATCATCCACACAGACCACCGACCCCTACAGTTCATACAGACACAAGGAAAGTTACAGAATGATCGCCATCAAAAGTGGTCCACATATCTACAATAGTTTCATTTGAACATCAAGTACAAGAAGGGAAGCACCAATAATGTTGCAGACTGCCTCAATCGACCACTAATCGTGGAGATATCCATCGTGATCAACTCTTGTGGGAATGAGACTTCTGATTGGTTGCTTCTCTACAAGAGAGATCTAGAATTCTGCCACACATACAACACACTCTTGGATGGAAACCAAGTTCCAAATTTTCACCTCCAGGATGCACTACTATGTCACATGGGACACCTTTGTGTTCCTTCAAGCGAGCGTGCCAAGATGATTTGGGAAGCGCACTACAGTCGGTTCACTCGGCATTTTGGGGTTGACAAAATAGTGGCAATACTGCATAAGTATTTCTATTGGCCTAACCTTCAACATGACATTGGGAAGTAAATCTGATCTTGCACTACCTGCGCCATTTCCAATTCGTCCATCAAGAAGAAAGGACTCTATACTTCGTTTCCTAACCATAGTAGACCTTGGGAATCCATATCCATGGATTACATGTTGGGCCTTCCTTCTACTAAGCACAACAATGACTATGTGTTCATGGTATTCGACAGATTCTCAAAGATGGCCATAATGGCGAACTGTAAGAAGAATATCACAGTAGAAGCCACTGCTAAAATCTTCTTTAAACGAGTGTGGGTACACTTTCGGATCCCACAGTCTATAATATCAGATCGGGATAGCAGGTTCCTTAGTACATTTTGTTCTAGCCTATGGTCAGTGCTAGACACCAAGCTCACAAAGTCCACAGCCTTCCATCCCCAAACATATGTCTAGACAAAGGTCGTCAATAGGATGATGGTATGCATTTTGCACATGTACAACCCAAAGAATCCATGCACATGGGATGAGAGCCTCCCCTATGTACAACATAGCTATACCCGGTCCCTCCACAACTCAACCAACCACAACCCCTTTCATGTGGCCTTGGGATTCCAGCCACTATGTCCCATTGACGTAGCCATTCCATTTGTAGCTACTCAAGCTAATTCAACTCATGTCCAGTCTGAAGTTTCCAAGGAAAACAGCTTCATTGAGCGCATTTAGCACATTCACCAATAGGTTCATGACATATTGGACAGATCCAATGCTAAGTAAAAGTAGCGGCATGATCAACATCGGGTAGAACACAACTTCAAGGTGGGAGACAAAGTGTGGCTACATTTGTAGAACGAGCGCCTTGCTAGACCCCACCGCAAGATTCACCTACTCTAATATGGGCCATAAACCATCACAGAGGATGTCGAGGACAATGCCTTCGAGCTCAGTATTCCACCATTCCTTGGTCTGCACCCAATGTTCAATGTGGACCGCCTTCGACCCTACTTTCCACCTCTACTAGACACATCAAACATGGCAGAACAACTCACACCAACATAGTTAAACCCAGACTGCATGGAACAAGCCACAACTGATCATATTATGGACACACAGATCAAGAGAACCCGCCAGCAAAAGATCCAGCTATATCAAGGTGTCAAAGCAGGCCAACTCCTTCACTAGGGAAAGTGGCTTACCAGGGACCAAGTTCAGTAGAAGTTTCTGTTATCAGCCAAAATGGCACTTCTCTATCCAAGTTCTGACATTTATTATGTCGATACACAAAAGGACAATTTCGATTGAAATGGCCAAAACAATATAGATGTGCATGACCTTTGATGCATTATCCTCATACCAACCTTGTATTTTTATTCTGAGTTTTGGGTTGCACACGCGACTATGTGCATTGTAACTCGCATGTCATACGCGAGTATGTGCATTACAACGCACGTGTACCTTGCATCCATGAGTTCCCTTTGAGAAACCCACGTGTCATATATGCCTTGCCTATATCAATATTCACGTATACCTTGATTCAAACTTAAATCAATAGAAATCATGATTAGATCAGATTAGTTGGGCCTTAACACATAACTATCCCAACTGTCTCAACCATCCTAACCTTCAAATCCTCTCTATTTCCCAAAGTATAAATACAGGTCTTGGTATGGGGCTAATCAATAAATTTTGAAAGAGAAAACTTATGCTATTGGTATACCTTCAGAGTCTTGGAGCAATAGAACTCAGAGTCCTCGATTGCAGAGGAGTCCTTGTGCCAGAAGCTGGGTTGTATTCTTACCTATTCACTATTTGTTAATAAAGAGAATTCTTCTTCCAATCTTGTATTGTGTTTATCTCATGTATATTGGTTTAATGAATTATTCAATTATAACATTTATATGCTTTTCATCTAACCTCTAATGTATATATATATATATGAGATATTGCTTAAAGAATTGGCTCTTTGCAGGTGAAGAGAAGCATCCCTAGAAGCTTCGTACAATATTGGAGTGAGAGAAGACCAAGCTTGGATCAACCATCATAAACTAGGTAAGCCAAGATCTCTTTCTATTCTCATTCCATTTTCGACAAAAGATAATTGTCTGCATCTCTTATAGTAAGTTGAAAACCCCAGAACCTAGGTTACAAGGGTGTATTGTCCTGTACAACAGAACTAGCAACTCCGCTGGGGAGTAGTCCAACCTGCCGTGGGTTCATCCTGTAGGTGATTTACCAGTCTTTGTTTTGATTCTAATTCTGATTGTGGTCATTTTTATCTTGCTTTTGATATACAGTTTAGTGTGCCCATAAGCCTTTACTAGTTCTTTTTCCTTGAAAAATTTTAGTTACATACATGGGTTGTTGTTGTACACAGTCGCGTATAAGTCCTTCTATACGTGGGTTTCTCTATAAGATAGTCGTGTATCGTACATGGGTTTCCTGCATGCACAGTCGCGTATACCCTATAGTAGCATAAAAATTGGGTAGGGTTTGCTTGGCCTTGTCTTCTTTGGTTTTTTTCTTGTTTGGAAGTCTTATGTTATTGGCATGACTCTGTGAGTCTAAGTCTTGTGCGTCACACTGCTTGCTTGTTTTCAAGCCTTTAAGCCTTTTTGTTTGAATTTCTTTCATCCTGTGATTTGAATTTGGTCCTCCTACTTGGTTTATGAATCAGTTCTTTATGTCTAGGTCAGTGATCAACGATTTAGACACTTTATACTCCATGCTGCATTTTGTGGTGTCAGTTTGTCACTTGTTCTTTTGTTAATCTAGAGGACTTTTTGGGTTCAATAGTTTCTCCAAGTCAGGTCTTTTCCGAGTATTCTTCCTGTTGGATTGGAGAAGGTCATTTTGGGTTATTTATACTTCATTTCACTGATTAAATGTTTTGATTATTCAAACTTGCTCAAAATTCACATTTAGGTGCATTATAGTTTTTAAATAATTTGAAAAAGTGAATAAAAAACATTTTATACTTTTGCATTTAGTTGCATTTAGTCGTTTTCTTTTCAGTATTTTTCAAATAAAATTTCAAAAATTATAAAAAGAAGTCTTGGTTTTCTCGCATTTAGTTTTAATTTCATTAGCTTATATTTGCAAAAAAGAAAAGAATTTTGGTTTAATTAGTTGCAATTTAATTTGGAATTTTCTTTATACACCATTTTTCTTTTTCTTATCGAGTATATAACACCACAGTATTTCATGCCCTTTACCTTCTGACTAAAAACAACCTTTTAAAATGAACGATAGAATTTAAAAATTATTAGTATGTTTTATTTTATAGGCTCATACACCAACTAGCTTAGGCTAGACTTGTGGAATAAGGAGTTTCAACTCTCCACAAGTGTTTAAATTTAGACATAGTTGGACAATTAATAGGTAAACCCTCTTCTATGTTGATTGTATATGGGAAGCTCCTCTCAAATGGGAGATAAGAACAAGGCCGCATGGAGGATTGGACTGAGGATATAACCCTCAAATTCCTTGTCAAAGCATAGACCAAGGTTTTTGTGCATCTGGGGGCTTCTGTCAATACCACCCTCCTGGCCCCATGCAGTGCCGGTGTTGACAAGGTTTTGGGATTTTCTACCCTTCCCATGCATACGAACCAAGCTTTTTATTGTCCCCCCAGACTGTTAGTATAGTTGCAGTATCTTTTAGTCTCTTTGACATCTGGGATTCATACACAGGTACACCAAAAGGATATTTTTGGTTGACCTTGGATGGGCTTGGAAGGTAACCCTGGTAGGTGTGGGATGGTGGTGGGTAATTCCTCCACTTGTGCCTAAGAACATCTATAGGGATGCCAAGTAACTGTCTCTCATCTTTCTTCTAGAAAGCATATCTTATAGTCTATGTGTCTGTTGTGGCTTTAGGAAATTTTGTACTGATTGTTGTTTGGCTTGTTTGTGTTTAGCCAACCTTAGGGTGTGCGAAGAGTCAATTTTCAATCATGGAGGATCAATCTCTTAGAAGGTCAAGAAGGTTGCAAAACCTTCCTCCATTTACTACAGTGGAGCCTCCACCTCCCCCTCAAAGGCAGAGATTAGACACAGACGGTTCTTTTGAACCGGTAGGAATTAGTGAAGTTCCATGTGAACAGAAACTTAGGAAAAACCATTTTGATACAAACAAAGTAGAGATAGAATAATTTCAGGCTGACGAGTTTGCAAGAAACTTTAATTCACCTCTTACTAACCTAAACGATCATGTGATCATCTAGGTTCATCCTTTCAATTCACCTATGTTTGGCGTTCATGTAAGCAGAATTATGGCTAGTACAGGAGAGAGCCCATATACCCCCATCTCAGCTATTCTAGCTAAAGGAGTGCCACCTCCCCCGGTTGGTACTCCTATAACAAATATACCTACTACTCCCTTAACTCTAGCTAGTCGAGTGGTTCAACCACTAGCTTCCAAAAATGTAGTAGGCACTTTTGGTAGGGTGGACACTTGGATACCCAGTGCACCTTTTCCTTCACCCTCTTTTGCATACACTACTTAGAGTGGTCTTGTTGGATCCTCTTCATTTGTCTAGGGTTTACCGTGGAATGGGGGACACATTCCCCCATCCACTCCATATGTAGGCCCCACACCTGCATATGTAGGGATGTAAGTTGGAAATGCTAACTCTTATGGTCAATGTTTCCAAACATTGGTTTCATATCCTTTCACGAGCTCTCCTTTCTCTCTTTTTATCAAGGGATACCTAATCCTATTTTCCAAACTCTAGTTTCAATTGGAGCAGCTCAAACCACATACATTGTACCACATATGAATAATCCACTGGCTTAAGGGTGGAATCCTTTTCAAAGTAGTTCGACTACTTCGCAACTGGTAGCTTGGGACAACCCCACCTTTACATTTGGGAACATGGGGGAAACTCCCTCTACTTCCCAAGCTCATGCTTTTCAAGCTTTAGTTAGGCCCAAACTTCCTTTCCTGGCAACTTTAAACTTGCCATATTTTTCCAACTTAATGAATGACCCAGTGAAACATGATGCCACCTGGCCACCTATCCCTACCAAGTTACCCTTGGATATTCCAAAATTCGAAGGAAAATTTGGTGAATACCCAGGCACTCATATCACCACCTTTCACTTGTGGTGCTCTTCCAACTCGCTAAACAATGACACCGTTTGGTTGATATTGTTCCAAATAACTCTAACTAGCGCCACAGCAAAGTGGTACATTGAACTTCCCTCTACTGCGTTCGATAGTTTTTGGGACATAGCTAATGTGTTCCTTAACAATTTCCAACTTCCTGTCCAGTATGATGCTGACACAGACTTATTGTCCACCTTTCAGCAGGACAAATCCACACACATTTCAGATCATATCCAAGAGTAGCGAAGGCAGAAGAGGCTCATTAAGACCACTATCCCTCCTGACTTTCTGTTAGAATGGTTCCTTAAGTCCTTATTGTCATGTATATCTAAGGATGTATCCTCTTTGAGAGTAACTAATGAGGAAGAGGCTATCCTCAAGGCCCAGCAGTTAGATTTGATATACTCTCAGTTTAGGATTCTATATGAAATTATCCCTGATGCACCGAGACCAACACATAGTGTCGAGAAACCTAAGCCTTGACCCCATGCTGATGGCGTGGTTGGTTTAGTTAAAACTCCCATTGTAGAGTCTTTGGAAAAACAACTCCATGATTTCTCCATTAAACAGTCTACATTGGAGGCAACAATTGCTTCCCCCTCATCCCAAAATGCAAACATTTTTGCTCAATACTCCCAAAAGGGAAATCAGTAGCACGGTGGGAAAAACAAAAAAGGGGAAGAAAGGTGAGGGAAACCAAAACAAGCCAAAACCCACAAATTATGCTGGTGGGGAGAAAAAAGAGAAGAAGAAGGTGAAATTTCCTTGTAATTTGTTCCAGGAAGATCACCTGACCCATCAATTCCCTCTTATGGATCAAGCTCAGAAGATGCTCAAAAATCAACAACCGAATTTCCTAAAGGATCCGTTTCCCCAAGGACAGAATGCAGCTTTAGTTTCTAACATAGCAGGGGGCATTGCTAATGCCCCTGACCAAAATTATATCAACATGGTTCGATCCCAAACATTACTCCAGACTAGAAACAAGAACTATGAGACAGAGGCTCCTAACACGGGTAAGTCTATAGGTGAAACTTCTAACCCTCTCACAATTGAAAACCTTGCTAAAACTATGCCTAAGATACCAAAAGGTATCTTCAAGAAAAAATTGCACAATCCTAATGCTAGGGCTACAACCAATTACTCTATAGTTGAATATTTATCCCAAACCCTTTGGGCGATGTCGGCTTTGGAGGTGTTACATAGTTGTCCCACCTAGCGAGATGCACTCTTAGCATCCTTAGGTAGTATGGATTTTTTGATCCTTATGGCAAACTTTAATTTGTCTGATGTAAAAATTAGCCTATTGTATCATGTGGATTTGTTAATATATGTCATCCATGGTGGAAAAACCATTGGAAGGTCATTTTTTTACGAAGCCGCTTCCACGTGTGTCATGTCCTTGTCTTACTGGAAGGCTCTTGGATCTCCAGAGTTAGTTCCATCGAACACCCTACTTACTGCTTTCGACAAAAGGTCATTTCATCCACATGGTATCCTACCAGCTTTCAAGATAAAGTTGGTAGGGAAGGCAATGTCTGTTGAAGTAGAGGTAATTGATGTGGCATTGGATTGTAACTTGCTTCTGGGGAGAATTTGGACTTATGCTATGTGTGCAATTGCATCAGTTGTTCTTAGAGTGGTAGTGTTTCCGCACGAAGGGAAGTTGGTTGTTGTAGACCAACTCAGTTTCACTTGAAAGGGCCACATGGAAACTAATGAGTCCATTGTGCCATTGGTTGATCAAGTAAAACCTGCTTCAGAGAGCTTAGGGGTTGGAATATATTCATCGTTAATGGGCACATTCGATATCCCAACCCTGATTAATTACTTAGGTTCTACTAGTGTGGGGAAGTCTATCACAATGGTTGTCGATAGAACGGATCCTTGGATTCTTCCTTCCCATCACGAACCTAAAGTTCCCTTATCAGCAGTGGAAGTAGCTTATCAAGCTATCATTAATACCACTGTTGATCCCGTTTCAGTTCTTCCTACAGTCTCAGAAGAGCCAAAAGAAGCCTATCTGCCTGCTTGGGAAAGGAACTCTTTGCATACTGACGATTACATAGACATGGTTTTGCCTTCAGATGAAGCCATTTTGGAAGCTATGAGCAGGCGAGATAAGATCTGTGAATATCATCATCATAGATATTACTTGCTTCCATAGTTAAGTAGGATTGAAAATGAAGAGTTCCATGTGAGACTGGCAGGTGATGATGATATAACAATCAATCCCTTACCAAGGGAAGGAATATTTTCCAAGGGGAATATGGAAAACATTTATGTTACTATCCCTATCAACATCTCTGCAAACCACAACATTGTGGAAAATCTATATATTGGTGCAAACTTCTCTGTGGAGGAGGTTGCTATCTATACGACCTTATTTAAAGACTTCCACGACATGTTTTCCTGGTCATATGAGGAGATTCTAGGCATAGATCCATCGGAAGTCGAACATGAAATCCAATCCTATCTTAGTGCCAAACTAGTTTGACAAAAACTTAGACCTATCAATCCGCACAAAGCGGAAGCCGTTAAGGCTGAAGTTGAAAAGCTACTGAAGCTGGTTTTATTTACCCGGTAGCTTTGACAAAATGGGTATCCAATCATTAAAGGAAATTTCAACTCAAAATGGGCCTTTGAACCATAATTAAAATTCCATGTCATCATGTGTTAGCCAATGAAATTGATTTAAATTTGAATTACAGTATAGGTCTTAAACAATTATTTAATATAAATTTGGGGATAGGTATCATAAAAAAAACTACTTTTTTTGTTTGTATTTTCAACATACCTCCCTATGTTTTTACTCAAATTTCGATCAGGAGAGCTCCCTGGATGTGAAATTAACTTTTGCATCCAACGATTACTCACTCAGCATACTTTTGATGAACCCCTCTCCCCCAAAAGCAAGAAATACCTAAAAAAACATGATGACGACATCATTATCACGTTTTTTCAAGTATTTCTTATTTTTGGGGCAGCGGGGTCCGTCAAAAGTATGCCAAGTGGGTAATCATTGGATGCGGAATTTAATTGCACATCCAACAAGATCTCTCGATCAATATTTGCGTAAAATCACAGGCAGATATGTCGAAAATACAAACAAAAAAAGTAGTTTTTTTCTTTTCTTCCTCCAAAATTAATAAATATTATTTTATTATTTTAACTATTATTTTATTGTTTTTCTTAGGAGGCCCATTTTGAGTTGAAATTTCCTCTAGTTCTTGTTCCTATCGATAAAAATCAAGGGACGATACGTGTATGTACTGACTTTCGTGATTTAAACAAAGCATGTCCCAAGGATAACTATCCCATGCCATTCATAGATCAAATCATTGATGCTTGTGCGGGGAGTGAGGTTTTTTCATTTATGGATGGTTTCTTCGGGTATAATTAGATTCAAATAAAGATGGAATACCAACATAAAATGGTTTTCATCTATCCTTGGGGTACATTTGCATACAAGAAAATTCCTTGTGGATTGAAAAATGCAGGGGATACCTTTTAGCGGGAAATGAATTTCGTCTTTCATGACATTAATTCTATTGTCGAACCCTACCTACATTATCTACTGATGCATTCTCGTAAGAGGATTGATCATCTAGATCACTTGCATTTAATTTTTGAATGATGCAACCATTACAAAATACGCTTGAATCCCCACAAGTGTGTTTTATGTGTCGAGTCAGGTAGGCTACTTGGGTTCATTGTTTCTAACAAAGGTATTTAGGTGGATCCTTTGAAAGTTGAGGCCATTGTAAATCTACCTCCTCCTCATTCCATCAATAAAATTCATATCCTGCAAGGAAATTCTAACTTTCTTTGACGTTTTATCGTGAATTATGCCAAGATCACCGAAGGTTTCATATTCCTATTGAAGCAGGACACTGCATTTGTATGGGATAAAACCACACAACTTGCGTTTGAGGCATTGAAGAAAGCTTTGTTGTCGACACCTTTATTGCGCCTGGCAGATTACTCTCGTGATTTTATATTGCATTTGGCTACATCCGAGTCGACCATTGGGGTAGTGCTAGTCCAAAAGAATGATAATCTCCAAGAGCATGGCGTCTACTATCTTAGTTGTGCTTTAGCTGGCCCTGAACTTAGGTACTCCCACGTTGAAAAGTTGGCATTATCAGTTGTGTATGATGTTCAAAGGTTACCTCACTACATCTTCCTAAGGACTATGACAGTATTTGAATATGTCAATCCTTCCCAATATGTTTTGTCCCAACGTATAGTTGGACGCAAATTTAACAAATGGATAGTTATTCTCCAAAAGTTTTACTTGGATTTTCAATCCGCCAAATCGAAAAAATCATTAGTTTTTGCAGAGCTTATTGTAGAATTTCCAGTTGAAGAAGATGTATCAATTGAAGAATACTCATTCCTATATGAGAACATTTTCTTGATTTCCACCTCAGTCCATTGGTATGGAGATATACTTGTCTATCTCCAGACTCTAAATTGTCTTGCAACCTTTTCGCGCAAAGAACGATGCAAATTACGCTTACATGCGAAAAAATACCTCATCATCAGGGATACTTTATACCATAGAGGGATAGATTCTATTTTGTTTCGGTGCCTCACCCACGAAGAGGATGAGACTATCCTAAATGATGCCCATAGCGAAGTGTGTGGGGGTCATTTATCTGGGTTAGCAACAGCCCAAAAGATTTTATGTGCTGGCTATTTCTGGCCCATGAACTTTAAAGATTGTGTGGAAGTCGTGAAGTGTTGTCATCCTTGTCAACTTTACACCAGAAAGAAGCGGTCACATCCTACTCCATTATTTCCCATCATCATAGTGGGCCCCTTCCCCAACTGGGGGATAGATTATGTGACGTCCAACCCAGTTTCGACTGGGGGGAACAACTACATCATTATCACTGTGGGTTACTTTACAAAGTGTGTAGAGGAAATTCCCACATATAAGGATGACAGGGAAACTGTAACTTTTTTTGTTTCCAACCAAATTATTGTGTGGTTTAGTATTCCTAAAGATATTGTCACTGACCATGACAGTCATTTCCAAAATAGCATGATGACGGAATTGACCACTATGCTAGGGTTTAAACAAGAACATTCATCTTCTTTCTATGCAAAAGTGAATGGTCAAGTCGAGGAATTAAATAAGACCTTAAAGAATATTCTCAAGCATACTATCAATGCAACCCAGTCAAATTGGCACATCATGTTGTATCCTACACTTTGGGCTTATCGAACCAATGTGAAAATTTCCACGAGGTTCTCACCTTTCCAGCTCGTTCACAAGGTGGAAGCAGTAACCCCGATTGAATGCGAAATCCCATCTTTAAAAATTTCCATTCATGTATTACTTGATATGACTGAGCTAGAAGAACATTTGCGACACTTAGAACATCTAGATGAATAGTGTAGAGATGAGCTAACTGCAAACAAGGCTAATAAAAATAGGGTGAAAAATCAATATGATAAATCTGTTAAACCTAGGATTTTTTCTGAAGGGGAATGTCTTTCTCTGGGATGGGGACAAAGAACCCCTGGGGGTGGGGAAATTTAGGTCTATGTGGTTAGGACCCTATATTTTGTCAAAATTTTTGAAGAAAGGAGCATATGAATTAACTAATTTCGAAGGGAATAAGTTTCCTAATCCTAGAAATGGGCTCTACATGAAGAAGAACTATGCTTAGGCTTACGAATTTTTCTTGTATTTTATTGTATGTAACTTTATGTACAATAGCTAGCCAGTTTGTGTTCTTATATCATATGTTGGTTGTTACAGATGCCTTCCAAGTGGTTTGTATGTTTTGTAGATGGTGCTAGTCGTCACACTTGCAACCTGGCTCTAGTCACACGGGTTATTTACTCACCCTCAAGACAGCTAGTTGCCTCTGGAGGCACTTGACAGCTAGTTTCCTATGGAGGCACTTATCTAGGTCCTGCTACCAATAATGTCACCGAATACAGGGCCATTATTGATCTTTTATGGGATTCGTTGTCACTTGGAATCACCCAGTTGGAAGTTATACTTGACTCTCAACTAGTGGTTTCCCAGCTCAATCAAGCTTATCAGGTGTGAAACCCTATTTTATTACGTCATTTTTTACAAGTTAGGTTATTGGAAAGAAAATTTTCTTTTATCACATTTAATCATATTCCAAGAAATAAAAATTCATCAACTGGTGCATATGCGAATTATATCTTGGATTGGCACTTAACACATATTTCATAAAAATACATAATAGATACATTGTAAAACACATGTAAATAAACTGGAAAAATATGTGTGTGTGTGTATGTGAATATCTGTCCATATAGATAGGTCGAGTTCTTGATCCCAAGATCCAGTCATAACTGTAGAAATATACAAAAATATACAAAAAATGGATCCTAATCCATAAAATGCCCCTAGGTCTAATCTTGACCACCTTGGTCATCCTTGTCATCTTGTTCTCGGGCCTCCTTAGCTTCTTCAGTTTTAGTAGCCTGAGGGGAATCTATGTAGACAAGTGCCACCATGGATACCATTCTCATAAGGCATATCTAGGTGGGTGGAATACCAACAACTAGTTCCTACATAATGGAAGGGATCTACTCAATATGTAAAGTTGGGACTCTTTGGGTTAGCCTAGCCAGCTTCCTCTTAAATACCCTGATCAAACCATGATCCTCTCCTACCACCAGTCGTACATATATCCAAGGATTCCCATCACGGTAGACTGGTTCAATATCTTCATTTTAAACATTAATTGGATTAAAAAGTTGTATACATATGTATATATATTTATGATAAAAAATTCATAAAAATTTAAAAACTTGAAAAAACCAAAATACCTAATGCTCCCCATGCTCCTCCTGGAGGGAGGACAAGGTCATTGTCACCTCGAAAATCCATCCCATCATATGGAAACTGCTCCAGTGCTAGAAACTATCATCCCCACCATAAGTAGAAGTCATCATCATAGACACTCTGAACCAAGCCATCGCCACCCTGACAAAGGAGAATTTCTCCCCACCTTCTCAGTCTAGGCTGAAGAGGAGAGAAGGATGGAAGAAGTACCGCAGGGCTGATGGCAGGCACTCTCTCAAAGAAAAAATCCACCAATACACTAAAATATCCAAATTTCTTTCGTCGTCCTCTCTTGCAGTCATAGAGTTGTTTCTTCATTATCAGGATTACTCCCGAACACCAGTAAAACATAGCTCCCTGTAGGCACTCTACAACGATTCTCATTTTGTTCCGAGTAGCAAGATGGAGTGATCACAATCTTGCAACCCTCACTATTGTGCTTACCAACACCTGCAACAAGAATTTACTAATATGTGCAATAAGGATGTGGGTTCCCCTTTTCTAACTACTAGGTGTGCAATAAGTGTTGATGTAGTCTTGAACACTTAGAAGGTCACCACCCCTACCGGTACCCTTGAGGTTGATAGGTTTTCCCCATCATGAAAAAACCGTAATGAAATATATGCCTTCCAAGGCAATTTCCAGAATCTCACCTTGTAGGTCAAAGGCACCTAGGTCATGATCCCAGCAGCCAATTAAAAACTCCAGTAAATGGATATTGGCCTGCATAGGTGAGGTGCAAAAGAACTTTAACAACCCACTTTTCTGCAATTCTTGCACCATGGGGGCACTTTGAAGTGCATCTTGGTCCATATTTTCATGTTCCCTCTCCCTCCACTCCAACACTAAGTTTTAGCCTGCCCACACCTATTCATTTTTTGTTAATAAAGAGAATTCTTCTTCCAATATTGTATTGTGTTTATCTCATGTATATTGGTTTAATGAATATGTTCAATTATATCATTTGTATACTTTTCGTCTAGCCTCTGATGTGTGTGTGTGTGTATATATATATATATATATATATATATATATATATATATATTAGATATTGCTTGAAGAATTGGCTCTTTGCAGGTGAAGAGANTTGGAGCAAGAGAAGACCAAGCTGGGATCAACCATCATAAACTAGGTAAGCCAAGATCTCTTCCTAATGTCATTATGTTTTCTATAAAATCTAATTGTATGCAAGTCTAATAGTAAGTTGGTAACCCCAGGCCCTAGGTTACAAGGGTGTATTGTCTTGTACAACAATTTCATCATCTCATGGAGGAACTCAATGCAATGGGGACCATTTCTTCCTAAGGGGGCAGGAATTATCCATTAGGATATTTGTGGCCACTTGCCTATTCCACTTGGACCCCCACCATTGTTTCTTTTAGTTTTTCAGTTTCCTTAATTGTAGCACAATTTACTATTTTTGGCAATTTTCGGATCCTAAACTTTCGGAGCTATTTTGAGGCCCTAAACGACGTTTTCTTCAGTGTTGAATGGTCTGAAAAGAGTGACTCTATTTTGAACACATAATGCAATTTATGTGGATGTATTCCTTGAATAAATGTTTCTAACGATGTATCATGTGCATTAAATGGAGGTAGTATATTGCCAAAGTTACAACCCTGGGAAATTGATGTACCAAGTTATCCAATGGGGCCCATATTCTGGTGTTTCACCTCCTAGGCTTAGGTTTTTTGATGTGTAGGGTTTCCATTGTTTCTCAATAATATATAGGCCTTTGGGCCTCATTGTAACACAGAGTTTAGAGGCATGTAGCCGCCACATCTCTTCTAAGAGATAAGCTACCAACATTCTACCTAGTTTATTTCCATTCTGTATGTAAACAAGTTTTGGTTATTTGATTAATGAAATGAAGTATTATTTCCGCTGCATCTTTGTTTTTATGGTTATTTGTGTATTCTGTTGTGTTCCAACATAAATTCGAATCATAGTGCCTCCTCCTTTTTTCAAAAAGTACTAGCTCATATTCACTCCTATGTCACTAAATATTTGTAGGCCTCTCAGGCTCACTATAAGTACCGAAAAATATATTCAAAACACATTGACGTAATTTCAACATGGTGATCAAGTGTGGTAGTATCTAAATAAACAACATTTCTGGGGGAAGTGTCCTCACATTGACCTATAAACTCCGGGACCTTTTAGTTTACCAGCAAGAATTTAAATGTGAACTGTTCTTAACTTCTAAGTTTTTTAACAAGGCATAAACAATAAGATTGAAGAGAAAAATGTGAAAAAATATGAGGATAAACAAATACTGCAACCATGAAAATGAAGACTATAACATGTTAACGGATTTTTATTTAGAATGCCTATGTCTCTGATTCCACTTCCAGTGCAACCGATTAAATTTATTCTTCATATGAAAAAATGTTACACAAATTCTAGAGAATGACAGAAATATCATTGTGTACAAAGAGAGAATATACAACCAATGCAATACCTCAAGCATACAAATGGAGAATTTCTAACTTCCACGCAGTATCTCCGAGCACTAGAAAACACACTATCTACTTCTACAGTCTAAAAATATTTTGTCTAATTAAATCAAATGAACTCTTATTGTTTCAAATATGTATATCCTCCTCTACTTCCTCTTTCTATATCTTTCTTTTCCCCCACTAGCCATGTCTAAAATAGTATGTTAAATAGAAGAACTCGACCAGTGAAGATCTGTGGATAACTTGCCCAATTTGGGGTAAAATCCATCTTAATGTTCAAATTACCTACAGGATAAGAATCCATACCCAAATTAAGAGTAGAATGGCATGAAATGAGGATCGAATTCAAATATCAAGATCCAAATATCTTTGTAGAAACCAACAAACCAATTCCATAGACATAATTTCTGGGTATAAAAGAAGGTCGTTGATCTAAATATGTTATCGAGAAAACTGGACCGTCAATTTGCAATTCGTTGCTACAACCCCAACTATTCGATGTCTACTTGTCTGAAGCCAACTTATTCTGATGGAGAAATTCCAACTATTCTAACCCTCATTTCAGAATTCAAAACCTTAAATGCAACTTCCCCAACTATCCTCCCAACACCCAACTATTTCGATGTTAATGGAAGTTGGAAATCAACACAAGATCAGCATAACTATCATTTCCTTTATTTACTTCTGATCATGATCTAATATGATTCAAGAATCATAGAGAAGCCCTACTTCCACATGCCATGTGTCGAAAGATAATTGATCCAATGTCAGAACTTAAAATTGTGATAACTTCTACATATGAAGTCTGAATTTGACAATATGGGTATCACTAAAAAGATTTTGGTGAAATCTATACAAATGTAACATTTCCTTCAACATTTGAAGAGTTTCAAATTTAGTCATTTAGGAGATCCTCATGTATCAAACCTCCACATTGGAAGCTTTTGAACCTCCAAATGTCTGGTTTTTACTGAAAGCAAGTGAGGGTGGAGGCCCCTCACTTTTCCAACCTTCATTAATTTTTCTTTAATCGGATTCATCCCTTTAAGGTCTATTCTAAGGTACTTTACAACACCTCCACATGAATTCCTTAAATTTCTATCAATAATGACATCTTCCTGCAGCTCAATCATATACAGAGGTGATATATCATCAATAGAAGGAATCTATACATCAATCTCCTCATCCATGATAATAGGAGGTTCATATAAATTAATATTATCAGCATTCACAACTTAATCTATCTACATATATGAATGTAAATTCAAAAGGACCATACCTAAATGGGTTGATCTTTTCTCCTTCCCCTTTCAGTCTCTCTTTACTGATATAGAACCAAACTTTGTCACAAACCTGAAATTGATGATCAACTCGATGCATATCATGCCTGGGTTTATACTTTTCCTGAATCTTCTCCAACTGGTCTTGAACTTCTTGTTGCACTTTTGGATTTGTTGAATAAATTTTAAATATGTGTTGGCATCAGATGCCATCTACCACATTTTCTTTTCCAAAAGAAAAATCTAGCAATGTTTTGGGTGAATAACCAAAACAAGTTTCAAAAGGAGATTTTTGAGTAGAAGAGTGTTTTTCCTGATTGTAAGCATGATGTATTAATTGCAACCATTCATCCTAGAGCTTAGGATTTTTTTTACATTAACCTTGAAGAAGTTTAATAACCATTATATTTACCATCTATTTCTATCTACCAGTTTGTGGATTAAATGATGTTCGCTTCTTAAGTTTAGTATCCATAAGCCCCCATAATTTTGACTAGAAATCTCCTAAGAATCGAGAATCTTGATCATATACAATGGAGACAAGAATCCCAAAATGAACCCAAACAAACTAGATGAACAAATGAGTTCTTTGTTCAACTATGATTTTCTTTTTACATGATATCAAAATATATATTGTGTCAAACCTTTCCACTAACACATACCGATAATCATTCCCTTTATGAGACAAATGTATCCCCCCAAAAAATTCCATATAAATACTTCCCCCATGACGGGAAGGAAATTAAATAGGTGTGTACAATCCCATTTTTCTATTGCTCGGTTTACTGGATGCACACATCCCACAACCCCTTATATATTTAGAAACAATATCCTACATTTGTGTCCAATAACAATACCTTTGCAATTGTGCTAGGCTTTTACGTACTCCAAAATGACCAACAATGCAAGAGAAATGTGCTTCTTGAATTACATGCATCGTTTCTTTCTGTGGGATACAAAATTTCCCCATGTAGTATAAAAGGTTATCATGCAAATAAAAATTATTCTCTTCTATTTGTTTGCCATGGATTAAGGAAGCATACACATTCCTAAAATCCTTGTCTTCAACATATTGTTCAATCTAACTTGTTTGTGCCAATGTATTATTTTGAAGAATGATGGATGAAATCATGGGAGGTATAGACAACATATTTGCTACTTTTTTCTAAACCCATTTCTTATATTTTATAATCAAGTGAAATTGTTGTAGAAACCCCACATAGATAAAGTGATTTTTTGTTGTAACTTTGTTTGCGAGTGCAAATATTGAAGTGGTTGATGATCAATATGTATAAGAGTTTCTTTACCCATCAAATAATACTTCCATTTTTTAACCCCTTGTACATATGCATACAATTCCTTATCATAGGTAAGATAGTTACATACCACAGTTGAAAATGTTTCAGAATGATAGCAGATCGGTATTCATCCCTCCACAAGAACAACTCCCATAGAAAACCCACTAGCATATGTTTCGATATCAAATGGTTGTCGTAAATATGGCAACGCCAAAACTGGTGCAGTGTTGATTCTTTCCTTAAAAGTGTCGAAGGATTTTTGTTATTTGCTTCCCCTCTAGAAATATTGCTTAACACTTGTAAATAAATGTAATAGTGTTGCGGTGGAGTAAAAAATGATGATGAAATTTCTCCAATATTGGATCGCACCAAGAAAATTCCTACCCTCTATTACTGTAGTTGGGGTTGGCCAACTTATAATGAATTCGACCTTCGTAGGATCTACCTTTAAATGACTCCCACCAATAATATCGCTTAAGTACACTAAATATTTTTTAGCAAATTCACATTTTGACATATTTACATACAATTTTTCCCTCCTTAACACATCAAGCGCATTTCTCACATGAGCGACATGCTCTTCCCAAGTGCAACTAAAAACAACAATATCATCTAAGTATACAATGAAAAAATAATCGACGAATGGTTGGAATACATCATTCATCACTCTCATAAAAGTAGTTGGGGAATTACACAGCCCAAAAGGAATAACCAACCACTCGTACAACCCTTGTTTTTTCTTGAAGTAGTCTTCCATGTATCATTTTCATGAGAAATTATATTCTGATGGTAACCACTACCTAAGTCTAACTAAGAAAAATAAAGTGCATGCTTCAATTGATCAAGTCAATCATCAATACATGGAAGTGGATACATGTTTTTACCATGATCTTGTTCAAAGCTCGGTAATCGATGTACATTCTCCAATATCCATCCTTCTTTGGAACCAAGACAATGGGTGAACCACATGGAAAAGTGCTCGATCTAATGATTACCCTTCCAATCAGATCCTGAATATATTTATTGATCTCTTCATTCTACATCACATACATTTGGAACACACCAACATTTGGAGGTGGCACATTATGTTGTAGGTGTATCTTATGTTGTATCCCTCTCTTTGGTGGTAACCCTACTAGTTCCTGAAATACTTCATCATAGTCAGAGATTATTTTAACCATTTCAGATTTACGCTTTGGATCACCTCCTTCAATGGGTTTATATGTGTCATCGTTGTTCTCTTTTATTTTAATAACCATCAATAAAAAAATTTACTAACTTTCACTAAGATTTTCATTTGACATGCAGATATAAGTGACAAGCTTGTTTTCATACAATGTGCATGTATAATATATTCAATACCATCTTTGAAAAGTTGATATTGATTCTTCTCCCTATAAAATATTACCTTCTGATCATACAAATATGGGCTTCTGAGTGGTACTACGTCAAGCTCTACCTCATCTTTTAACTTATCAAAAATTTCAAATTTTAATATAAATTTTTTTATTACTTGAAATTGTGCATCATTAGTGACCCATCCTAGTGGATAGGGATTTTCATGAGGCATATTAGCTAAAACTAGTTTCTTAACCTCTTCTCCATAAACTAAATTGACTTCTGACCCACTACCAAATAATGTATCAACTTTTATATGTTTCACAATAACTGAAACATGAAATATCTCACCTTGTTTCTTATCATCTTAACTAGAAGAACATTGTACACTTGCAATTGTATTTTCATGATGAGAAAGAGACATACCTTTATCTTTACCTTGAATTCCAACAGTTGTGACTTTGGACTCATCACTAGAGTCAAATCCCACATATTTTGTATAGTCTTGAACACTTTTTCCTTTACCTTGTCTAATTTTTTTCCAATCCATCATAGTCTACTACATATACCCTAACAGATAAAATTGTTTTTTCAATGTTAACACAAACTCATACCATGAGGAAATAACCTTACCTTTAATTAGCATGCCCTCCTAGGTTTTGTTTTCCCACCATATGAGAGCAGTTCCTCCAATCCAAAGTGAGGCTACCTGGATTTTGGATTCATCTCTCGCTATATTTTGGATTATGCAATAAACCTCTATTTTCCTAACCCAATAATCTAGTTTCTCAGCATTAAACTCTCCATTAAACATGGGAAAATTATACTTTATGTTAATCTTCATAATGGTGTATTTAGATCAGACTTCCTAGATTGACTTTTATGTGCTTCTTATGAAGTATTGGAAGAACTAGTATTAGAATAAGATGATGATGATGAAGATGGTGGAGAAGGTGGAGCTTTAGGAGGATCTCCTCCATTACCTTTTTTTCATGAGGTACTCCATGTTGTTTTTGTCTTCTTCATTGTATTATTCTCTAATATTCGTTGATAATATGCAAATATCTTCTCTACGTGGTCAACCATCTGGTAGAAATATTTTTAGAACGCATTCTCATATTCTACCTAATAGTCTTCATTTGTTATTTTCTTGGCTGATGTGCACACCCAACTTCTGGGTTGAAAGGCTCAAGTCCTCCTTTACCAGTTTTAAGCTTATCTCTAGTTAGCCTTCATAGAATCATGATTCTTAGGTTAAATCCACTCCGATACCAACATGATCTGTAAACTCTAGGACCTTTTAGTTAACTATCAAGAATTTAAATGTGAATTGTTCTTAATTTCTAAGTTTTTCAATAAACAATAAACAATAAGCTTAAAGAGAACAATATAGACAAAATTATGAGGATAAATAGAGACTGCAACCATGGAAATGAAGACCATAACTTGTTAACGGAATTCAGCCCAAAATACCTACATATCCGGGTCCACTTCTAGTGTGACTGATTAAATTATTTCTTCAAATGAAAAAATGATACATCAATTCTTGAAATGGGTAGAAATATGATTGTGTACAAAGAAAGAAGATCCAACCAATGTGATACCTCAATCATACAAATGGATATTTTCTACCTCTGCACTATCTTCGAGCACTGGACAACACGCTGTCTACTTCTATAGTCTGAAATGCTTATGTTTAATGAAATCCATTAAACTCTTAATGTTCCAATTGTGTATTTCTTCCTCTATTGCATATTTCTATATCTTTCTCTGTCCCCCTGGCCATGTCTAAAATAGTTTGTTAAGTAGAGTAACTCAATCAGTGAAGATCCGTGGATAATGTGCTCAATTTGGGAAAAATCCATCTCAATACTTCAATTACTTGCAGAATAAGAATCCATGCCCAAATTAAGAGAAGAATGGAATGAAATGATGATCGAATTCAAAGATATGTGTCCAAATATCTCTGTACAAACTAAAAATTTAAACGAGGGTTGTTGATCTAAATATATCATCGAGAAAACTAGACCATCGATTTGAAATCCGCTACTACTACCCCAACTATATGATGCCGACTTGTCTAGCGCTACCCTGTATTGATGCCGACCTTCCGACTATTTTGATTCTGGCGTCGGAAGTCGGAATTCTAAATGCAACTTCACCAGCTATCCTCCCGACCCATGAATCTCGACTATTCTGATTCTGGAAGCCAACAGTCGGCACAGGATCAACAAAACTACCATTTCCTTTCTCAACTTTCGATTGTGACCTAGTATGATTCAGAAATAAGAGATAATTGGTCCAATTTCAAATTTTCAAATTGTGATAACTTCTACATTCGAAGTCTAAATTTGACAAAATGAGTATCACCGAAAATATTTATGTGAGCTATATACATTGTAACATTTCCTTAAGCATTTGAAGAACTTGCATTTTAGTCATTTGGTAGATTCTCATGGATCACACATGTTCAAGCCTTCTCCATGGCCCACATACCATTCTCCAACAAATCAATGGCAATTCCTATCACTTGTATTTGTCAATTTAGTTACGCATTCATAATGTAATGTTAATCATCTGAAGTTGTATGGGTGATCTTTATTGGAACACAAAGTTCAAGTCTCTTACCTTACAAATGATTTTCCAAAATTTCTTCTTCCTTTTGAATTTGATACCCTTATACACGTATGGACTTGCTCCACTTGGAAATAGAAACATACTTCTTTTCTAATTGGACATTAAGGAAAACTTCTTACTTGATCCAAATGGCTTTCAACTCTACATTTCATGACCATTTTTGACACCATCATTTTTAGAAAGTGGGGACACCTTGTATTAAAATAGGGATAAATTGATATGTTGCATAGATCATGCCTCCCTATGGCATGCAAGGTGATATTATCTAGGATAATTAATAAGTACCATAAATAAATAGAGCAACACTTCAAGGTTGAAGCTCCATGTAATTGTATTTATTTTTTTGTTTTGTTAAAGTGGACTATGTCAAACTTAGATGGATCTTGTGCAAATATTTATAAGGTAATTATTGGATGAAAAAATGAAAATCAATATGTTTAACCTTAACAACCCTCCTCAAGATTTAAATGTTGAGATATTGACAAAAATGGTGAATTTAAGATGCCTAAGTTCTATTTTAGAGAGAGAGACCATTTTCGTAACTCACTTGGGAAAAAAACTTGACTCTATCAATGACATGTGGGGTGATGTAATAAAAACTTATGTTATTTTTTGTGCAAAGTTATAACTATATTTTGAGGTCATCCTTAATGCATTGGGTTCTCGTAAGAGAATATGTCATTTTTATTGGTGGGTTCATACTAACATTCTGTGGATGTTTGAGTAGAGCCCATACAACAACATAATAGTACTACATATGATTGCAAGGCACAAAACAAAATCAATGAAAAAATCCTACAAATATAATGTAGTTTGTGACAATGTATATAATTAATTTCAAATTGGGTGTAGTTGGATGACATTAGTTAAGATTTCTAACAATATTGTTATTTTTCAAAATTTGAATTTCTTAAAATGTCACTGTTGATGAAAACCCATCCAACAATGCTTGATGACTCACTTCCCAATCACAAATAGTTATTTGTACAAAGAATCTCCACAAAAAGATTAGGAGAACTCATAATAAACAACTTGTCAATATTCAAAAGAAGAAGAAAAAATCACACACGGAAAAAACTATATTATATTAAAATATATGTCAAGATGGACAAAACAAAAGAAGAAAACATACTAACTGGGAGCAGGGAAAGTGAACTTCAATGGTTACATTGTTAAAAGATGGGATTTTTTTATGGTCCATGAATAGCCAATAAAGAATTCATTCTATAGGCTCCACTCATTTCTCAATCTTTCATACACATAAGAGAACCACACATCTGATGTTAATTAATAAGATCTTCTATATATGGTGGAAGGACATGATGGAAAAGTTTGTAAGATACATGTCAATAGCCAAACCAACCATGGATCAATGGCAATGGGGTTTCTAATGAAACTATAACCATGTTTCAATAAAACCATTGATGGCTAACCAAAATAAGACATCTAACAAGAAAAAGAAGGTGGTGATATAAAAGGAATCTCCCAATCACTATTGGATTAGGAGCAAATTGAAGGCCATCGGTATGTCTCAAACTAATTCATTAGTTGTTAGTGCAACTCAATAAATGGCTGAAAAACAATGGATCGAATGATAGATCTACATAGTGCATGGCAATATCATCACACCAACAATGTGTTAACTGGAGGATAACCATCGTGCATTATGAGATGTGAGTTTCATTCTACATCATGTTTGTGGATGGAATAATATATGTCACCTATTTGGGTTATGTGAAAGTCACACCTCTATCCCAATGCCCCATTGTGCACTCAAGGTGTCCTTAGAAAATCTAAACTTTGAGCAAATTTATATTGACATCAATCATATATTTTTTTTAATTTAGAGTGGAGAACAAAATGACATTTTTCTATGGTTTCTTTAAACTACCGTTTCTCCTCTTCTTGTCTACTACACGGGTTTAGAACTTTGAAATTCACAAATTTGAACAAAACATTTGACAATATATATAAGCTCGAGGTTATTTTAGAGGGAAAGTTGAATGAAGAAATAAAACATATGTTTCTTTATATTACAACGGTTATATACCTGTGAAATGCATAAATTTGAGAAAAACATTTGACAAATATGTAAATTCTAGGTCATTTTGGAGAGAATGTTTAATGAAGAAAACAAACTATATGTCTTTATATTTCATTTTACATCTTATTAGTCCCTTCCCAAGGCTAGCGGGGACTATAGTATTCAGCTTGCCGTCTTTTCCATTAAATGGCACAAAACTCAAAAATTTTAATCCTACATTTTATTTTCCACTGTTTTACTCAGTCAATCAAACAATGACTACTATTTCTTTTTACCAATGAACAATTTTGACCTCTTATTTGGCCTCGTCCTGAAGCAAGGTCATTGTTTTTCTATGGTTTTCTAGGTGGTGGTTGTATAAGACAGTATATCTAAATCAAGAGGAGACTAATGCTAGCATTTCATGTTTATAATTTATGTTTATAAAATGTAGTTGACGCGTTCACTTCATCCTTTGCGATTGCATGCAATGCACATGTCTTGGTCTTCAATGAACATGTCTTGGTCTTGGTACCATGTGTCTATATCTGTATCTGCACTTGGCCCGCACTTGGCCCATTTGGCACAAAATTGACAGGCCAGGTCCCTTCCTTGACCCATTTGGAACAAGATTGACAGGCCAGGTCCCTTCCTCTTCATGCACGGTTTTGAAGAGACCTAATATGCACCTTCCCTTTATACTATGCGAAGAGGCTACCATTCTCCAAGAAGGCCTAGTACCCTAGATGAAGAAGCAGAAAATTGCACTCAAGGTGGTCCTCGAATGTTCTTTCCCAATCATGCATCTAGTTTGAATCATGCATCCGGTTTGAATCCTGGGCATCTTAACTATTTTACATTTTGATAGCTTTGGCTCTGATGCTCAGGTTGCAAATTTATATAGTTTTAGTTGGATATTCTTCATGCAAATGGTACAACCTATCTATTGGGCACATTGTGACCGAAATTGAATAATTGGGCTCCTGGAAGTGCTACTGCTCCCATGGCTCACTTTGCTATTAGTAGTTATTTCGGATCTTTATCTGTATCTATATATCTAAAATCTTTAGGTGCTACTGCTGATGTTGTACTTCTACTACTAGTTGTCCTGGACCTATCATTGCTAAAACCATTACTATTGATACTTATATGCCTGCCTCTGCTTCCAAGTTTACTTCCAAGTTTCAACCAGGATCTGGCTCTTTATTATGGAGATTTGTAGTTTGAACCTCTATTACGAACGTATAAATATCCAATGTAAGCTAGAAGATCATACTCCTCCTACACATCAGGAGATCATCATATTATGGGTTGGGTAACAAATCGGCTTTGCCATGGCTGCCTCTGCTTCCTAGACTTTCTCTGGTGCGACGTCTAAAGAGATCGAATTTCTGCCTTCTGGTGGTGTTTATCGAATAGAGCTAAGATGTTGCAGGTCATTTTTATTCTTAGTCCTCTCAAATTTCACTGCGCCTCAAATTATTCCTGATGGTATCACCTGGTTTAACCATGAAGGTAAGATTATTCCTTCCATCCTAAATACAATGAAATTAATATATTACCATGTGTCTTGAACACATAGTTCATACTGAATAGCAGAGGTGAGAAGAAGAGATCAGAGGTAGGGAAAAGGAAACATGGCAGGAACAGCTGATGTTGGTTCACTTATAGAACAGTTTACATCAATAGTCACTCAATATTTGTTAGAAGAGGTGGCACTAGTTAGTCATTTCGGAGAGGGTTTTCACTACCTATGTGACGAGCTTGAATCCATCAAATCCCTGTTGAAAGAAGTTGGAGGTAAGAGAAGCTCCAATTCATTCGGCACCTGGCTTGAGAAACTTGAGGATTTAATCGATGATGTTGTTCTCATAGTAGAGGAATGCAGAGCAGCTGGGAAATTTTGCAACCCAATATTCCACCTTAAGATGCGCTACAAAATTGAGAAGTTAAATGTGAGAATCATAAAGACACTCTGCCATGATAAATATATAAAATATGTTATGTCTCTATCTCATGTGAATGCTCCACTTGAATTTAAGTCACACGATGAGAGGCAAAGATCGACTCAATTGGCATGGAAAATGATTTTAAGCGTCGTCAACTGCAACACCTACTCTAGAGTCAAGGTACGAGGCTTTGAGTCATGATTTGAAGCCTTGTTATGTTTACTTGTCTGTATTTCCTAAAATGGTTTGTCAATAGCATGCGAACATTTAGTGAATATGTGGATTGGACTTGTTTCTTCCCAAGTTGAAGATGAATACGATGTTGGATGTTTGTACATACAAAAACTTATATTTTATGCAAAGCTTGTCCAAGTTTCACAAATTGGTGGTGATGGGCCAGTACAAAATTGCAAAATTGATCATTTATCACATGAGTTTGTTTTTGAGACTCTCAAACAACCTAAGTCTTTGTTGATGTCCTGACAACAACTGAATATATTCCCATATCAGTGTTGAGAGGTCCATACAATTTCGGTTATTAAAAACTAAATAGGTCGAATCAACCAGGCTATCCAGTGTCCAAGGCTCTGCATTTTATTGTTATCTGAAAATAAATCTCTTACATCAATCTATTCAATCTTTTTTACCAATCTAACATACCTCAAGGTGTTAGATTTGAGTGCTACTGTCATCGTTTCATTTCCCCAATCTATTGGAAAATTGAAGCAATTGAAGTTTGTTCTAGCCTATGCACCTCACAAAATAAAAATAGTAAATCTCCATCCCTAAATTTGTTAGTTTCATTAATAAACAATGAAATTTGTAATTCTAATCTTTGTATTTTAGCACTAATTTGTATGCTAATGTTTCCAGACTAAGATGGATATGAATCTAAGATGGTTTTTCTTTAACAACTTTGAACTATGTTGTTTATATTAATGTACTACAACTACAAGGAAAAGAGAAATATTAAATTGCTCCATAGATGAAAATCTTGACCTATTTTATGGAGTGCTTGGTGGATTAGGTCAGTTCGGTATCATCACCTCAGCCAAGATCGCACTTAAACAAGCACCACAGATGGTATGAAAATTTTAGAGGACTCTGTGTAACCTCCAGAGTAGCGCTTCTTTCGTTTACCACTTCTGTTTTATAAAGATAGACATTGTCTGGTGGGTCTTAGTGTCTGTTGTGCCTATGCTACAAGCTTTTGATAATCTTGTCCACACTTGGCAATTGCATGCATAGTAGGTGATACATGTCATGGTGTATGCTTTTTCATTAATTTTATATATGTGCTTGGGAATCGGCACTCTGACAGGAGTTTGAGCAAGAACACTCCACAGGAAGAGCGACCAGTAGTTTTTCATTTACAAGGATCCACACTTCAGTAATGGAATATAGTTTTGTTTTGGTGTCAAAATGATCAGCAATTTTTGTTTAAAAAATCACTTTTTTAGGTGAAGAACGTTGCGGTCAAAAAGGTAGTGACTCGGCTAACAAGTGTCACCATGCTGGTCCCACATTCGAATCCCACAATGAAACATTTAAATAATTGCGCCGAGAGGCGCTCTACAGCCCAGTATGGGGGAGATCTTGTCACGTGATGTCACGTGATGTAACGTTACTAACATGTCGGCAAAAAATATAGTGAAAGTGA
>LPNX010136752.1:418103-431342 GCA_001517045.1 Pseudotsuga menziesii
TACATTTATATATATGTATATACATATATATATGTATATGTATATGTATATGTATATGTATATGTATATACACATATACACACACACACACACACACACACACACATATATATATATATATATATATACTTTAACTATTAAAAAAGAAATACAATATCTACCTACAAGTATGCATTGCTGATGTTTATCCATTGTTTTCTAAAATATATATATAGATGAGGGAAGAAATATTTAATTCAAAGTAGGTTTAGCAAGTTAATACTCCATTTTATAATTGGATGTTGTAATAACTTATAGTATACACAAGAATTATGTTATAGAAACTGGGTACACATAACTTTTGGATTTATTTTATATAAATCGAAATACAGCATAACTCATTATTTGATTACGAGTATCGTAAGTGAACGGGTGGCACAAGTTTCTTTCTTGGGTCTGTGGTCGAATTGGAAATGTGTCACTGGTGAAAGGTTGCGCCTAACATTGTGGACTATCTCATTTCCCCTGTCTGCTCCTTCCGACCAGCATCATCAACAGACTCAGTAAGTTATCAACAAAATATAAAATGATGAACATCTAACCTCAGTTCCCATCTCGACAGATTTTAACTGCAGTCCATTGTATCAGCTGTGGTTTAATAAAAAACAAAAAGACTGATGGTGGGTAATACAACCAAACAACAGATTGAGGTAAAAGACTCAGTAGAAAAAAATCAAAGATCTTCTAAGATAAAAAATAAAAAAAAAACTCGGCGACAAACTAGTAGACAAGGATTTAATGCATAAACGCAAGGATGACAGGAAATTAAAAAAAAATGAAGATTAGATTCGATCATATCTCCACCGGTCAGAATACTGATGGTAGCGTCGCCACTCTAGATTAGAGAAACTGATTTCTTAGACTAATCGTCGCAACAACATTCAAGGAAATCACATGAGTTTCACTAAAAGTGTAAACCTCACGGCCGTCGATATGGCCAAACCGGGATTTTACATGCAGATATGATCTAGATGCAGAAAGAGGTTTCACAAGTATACATATATTAATTCAGATGTAAAACGCAGTCACATGAGATGTAAACCGTAGTAAAAAAACATGGGAGATTGGATCGAATCAATATCCTCCATACAATTCCCCAAATCAAAAACATAGATTAAAGAAAATGTTTTTGTAGGGATTGGCCACACACCGGAAATCAAATAAGACGGAGGTCTTCTCCATCTTTAAAATGCATCATTGGAACCTAAGTCTATATATCCAAACAAAATCGAACAGATCGAAAAGGCATACAAGAGGTTAATGCATACCATGTCAATATATTTGTACCAATCAATCAGATGTAGATTCTAGGTTAAACCGCATACACGTGATTAGATATTAATGTTTTCATCAACCACTTTTTTAGATATCAAAAGCAAGGGAAATTATCTACAGAGATTGGAATCTGATGAGTATTACTAGACATATTTGTATCAATCAATCAAATGCAGATTCCAGGTTAAACCACATACAAAGGATTTGATCTATAAGCATTCATCAAAGTATAATGAGATTTGGACAGACTTTATATAATTCACCATAGAATTCTTTCAGAAATTATTAGATGTAGGGACTTAGATCATGGTTATGACTAACAACATAGTGATACAAATCGAGTAATGGAATCGCAAGCAGAGAATTCAATTCAATCGTATAGATTTTATTCTTTTACTGATTTAAACAAAAGTAAATTGAGGGAGAGTAATAACTAAATTCAAAATGTATACCAAAAAACAAACTGATATTTTCATTTCAATTTAAAATCAATAAGGTAATTATCCCCAATAATTCTGCACTTTGAAATCAAGAATCTTTCCATTCAAATAATATCTAATTAACAATTGATTACTAGACAATATCGATCATAATTTTCATAAGAATGCAGATTTACAGATCTATGTGTAAGAAGACAAATCAGATCTACTTACATGACTCTAAGGAAAAACACACTTAGAGAATCAACTCCTCCCAACCATAGGAGGTAACAACTCAACGGTTTGCTCCGCTCCACCCCTGAGCTGGATCACCAACCATGCACCCGAAGAGAATGTATCTTCCTCGCAACACTCAATCCTTAAGTCCATAACACGTTTTTAACGATGGACTTATAAAATATAAATTATCTCATCACTTACACTCACCAATTGTTTTCCCCATGCACAACACGATGTCCCATGCTATTCCAGTGCACTCATATATATAGCTTTTTTCCAGGTCTTATTCCATCCCAATCAAATCCTTAAATCCCTATTATTTAGGAGCTTGTCTCGTTGTTGAGTTTTGGATTGGATTTGATTGGTATCAATCACTCTAGCTTGCTTACACATGTTCTTCGGTTCCATGGTTGGTGTCCCCTCATGTAGTCAAGTTATCCAAATGTCATTTTCTTTATTAAATAAATAATTAAAAAGGTTTGTTGTGCAAATGTCCGTTTGATTTTTTTAGTTTCATAACTCATTACATAATAAAAATAATTTTCAAAACATGAAAATAAACGCAATATCATGAGGGTATTACATTTCTTCCCCCCTTATTCTTAACACCATCCTCGGTGTTCTTTTTATTCTAAGCTCCCTTGCTCATTCTGGAACATGCATGGATATTCTTCTTGCATTTTATCCTCCATTTCCCAAGTTGCCTCTTCAGGGCTGAAGTGCTTCCATTTCACTTTTATTTGAACGATGGCTCGATTCTGGAGCATACGTTCCTTCCTATCTAGAATGCAGAAAGGTTTGTTCTAGAACTCACCATTGGGTTCTACCTAAATCACATTCAAGTCAATTATATGAGTAGAATCATGCATATATTTTTTTAATAATGAAACATGAAATACATCATGTACTTTTATATTAGGTGGAAGTGCAAGCTGGTAGGCTACCGACCCTATCTTAGCTAACACTTCAAAAGGTCCATAATACCTTGGTTCTAGTTTGGAACATCTTCCCAAACTCAAAGAACTCTTCTTTGAATTTACCTTTAGATATACATGATCACTAACGTTGAACTCTCTTGGAATTCATTTTAAATATGTGTAATGTTTTTGCCAATCCTTGGAAACTTTTAAGTTTTGTTGCACCTCTTTCACCATCTGTTCCATTTCTTTTAACATGTCTGGTCCTAGAACAATCTTGTCAACATGGTTATCCCAAGACACAGGTGTGCAAAATTTTCGTCCATACAAAACTTCAAATGTACTCATCTTTAATGAATCTTGATACCCATTATTATAAGCAAATTGTACTAAATGCAAATACTCCTCCCATTTACCTGGTTTATCCATTACATACATTCGCACAATACATTCTAACACTTGGTTGGTTCTTTCAGTTTTTCAATCTGTTTAAGGATGATAAGTAGTACTAAAATTCCATTGTGTATCTAAAACCTTATACAAGTATTTCCAAAAATTGCTAGTAAATTTTAGATCTCTATCAAAAATCACAACCTTTGGAATACCATGTAACCGAAATATTGTCTTCATAAAAATATCATCTATATTAATGGCTTTGAAAGTATACTTTATAGGTATGAAGTGGGAAGCTTTACTTAACTTATCAACAACTACCATTATTGAGTCATGTTGCTTATTTGTTTTAGGTAATCTCATTATAAAATCCATGCTTATTATCTCCCATTTCCATTTTGGAATAGGTAAGGGTTGTAGTAGCCCAGTAAGATGTTGATGTTCATTTTTTACTTGTTGACATTCAATTAACCTAGCTAGGTAATTTTCAACATCATTCTTCATGTTAGGCCAATAATAGTTTTTTCTTAACTTGGTTATCATCTTTTGGTATCCTGGATGTCCAAAATATGGTTTCTTATGTAGCTCATTTAGAATTAACCATTTAAGCTCTTCAGAATCTAGTATGTATAATCATTTTTTATAAACTAACAAATATCCCGAGCTTATAGAATAAGCTGAATCACTTCCCTTATCATCTATTTCCAATTTTTCTCTAATCTTTAAGTACTCTTCATCATTTTTAGCTACTTCTTTTATTAAACCTTTGAGATTTGTTTTATAACTACTGAAAGCAGTAGAACGATGTGGAATGGCATTCCTAATCAAAGAATCTACCACTTTGTTCTCTTTTCCTTTAATGTGTTTAATTTCAAAATCATACTTGCTCAAAAAGGATAACCACCTTTCTTGGACAGCATTCAAGTTTTGTTGATCAAATAAGTATTTTAAGCTTATGTTATCTAACACTAAGGTAAATTTTCTTCCCATTAAGTAATGTCTCCACATATTTAATGCATGTATTATAACATCTAACTCCAAGTCATGTGTTGCATAGTTTCGTTCATGTATTCTAAGTTTTCCTTACTCGTAGCTTATTAAACAGTCCTCTTGTAATAATACAGTACCTAACCCTTCTAGGAAGACATCCGTACATACTATGAAGTCTTTTTATGGATCTGCAATTCTCAGAATAGGTGTGGTGGTTAGTAAGTTCTTAAGTTTTTCAAATATTTCTTGACATTTATTAGACCATACGAGTTTATTTCCTTTATTTTGAAGTGAGGTTATTGGATAAGCAATTTTGGAGAACCCCTCAATGAACCTACGATAGTAACCCACAATTCCCATAAAGGATCGAATCCTGGTTACATCCTTAGGGACCGAAAAATCATTGATTTCCCTGATTTTATCTGGATCCACCGAAATACCTTCCTTAGTTATTACATGACCTATGTACTGAATTTTATCTTGAAAGAAATCGCACTTGCTAAACTTTGCATAAAGTTAATGTTCTCTTAAGGTTTGCAAGACTAACTTTAAATGTTCTTTATGCTCTTCTTCATTTTTAGAGTATATTAATATATCGTCAATAAATATTATTACAAATTTATCTAAATATTTGTGAAGGACACTGTTCATTAAACACATGAACATGGTTGGGGCATTGGTCAAGCCAAATGGTACGACGAAGAAATCGTAAAGCCTGTAGCTTGTTCTGAAAGCCGTTTTTTGGACATCCTCGTCCTTAATTCTTACTTGATAGTAACCAGACCTCAAGTCGATTTTAGAGAATACTGACATTCCCTGTAATTGGTCAAACAATTGGTCAATGCGGGGAAGAGGGTACCTACTATTAATTGTCATTTTATTTAAATCTCTGTAATCGATACAGAGCCTCAATATGCCATCCTTATTTTTAACAAACAAGACAGGTGTTCCCCATGGAGACACACTAGGTCTAATATATGCTTTATCTATAAACTCTTGTAATTGTAATTTTAATTCTACCAACTTAGGTGTGTTCATTCGACAAGAGGCCTTCGAGGAGGGTACTTCTCTAGGTACCAATTCAATGGTAAATTCAATATCCCTCTTCGGAGGTAGTCTCGATATCTCCTTAGGAAATACGTCTTTAAAATCAGTTAAGAAGGCAAGATCCTCTAAGCTAGGTTTTGTTTCCTTATCATTAGTTTCGGTAATGTGTACAGCAAATACCCTAGACCCTTTTCTAGCACACTTTTTCAATTGCAAGAAAAAAAAATTCTTAGTAAGAACCTTGTTTGAACTCTCTCTAACCATTTTACTTTCACCATTTTCATCAATACAATCAAAAGTTTTCTCAAATCAATTTAGCAAAAATTTATGTTTTTCTAGCCAATCCATGCAAATCAGTACATCGCAAGATCCTAATGGTAAAACATTCAAATCCACTTTTGTAATCAAATTTTGCATATGAACTTCACAACTAGAAATAAAACTGGTTACTTTTTTTTTTGTTCCGGTGGCTAATTGCACTAACCACGATTTTTCAAAATCATATTTTCTCATTTTACACAAATCTACTAGCTTAGGGATATATAACTTAGGGTAGATCCAAAATCAATTAAAATAGAAATAGGTTTTTCAAGGATATTACCATCTACCTCAATCATGGAGGGTTGATAATCTGCTTGATGATTGTCCAACGCGGCACTAATCTACAGTATGTTTTGAGTAACTTCTCCAACTGTGGTTTCTTCTCGAACTGTGTGAATATTTCAATTATCCTTTTTATGAGGACTGTCCCAATAGAATTGACTCCCCCCACAACCCCAACACTGCAAGGGTTCTCTTTTTATTTCTTCACTTTTCTTATTAAAAGTATTATCTTTATACGCAGCAGTTCGCATAGGTTTTTTATACTCTATTCTTATTGTTGGTTGCTTGTCCTTAAATGTATTTTTCTGGAAACTTTTATGTTTATTAAAGGGTTTGAACTCTCTTCTCTTAAAACTACTTCCATCTCTTCTCTTAAAATTATAAATATTTTCACTTTTACTCTTAGATTGGTAATATGTGAATTTTTCCTTCCGCATTGCTTCATACAAAGTTTTTGCTTCATCAAATTCGAGATTGTCTTTATAAAAGCTAGGAAGCAACCTAGAAATCTTTGTATTTTCGGTTTTTCTTCGTTTAGATAAGGAACATATCTTAACAAGGTTAAGAATTTAGTACAGAAGTCATGCATAGACATGGATCCTAGTCTTAGCTCATAAAACTCCTTAACTTTCCCTTCGTAGTAATATTCTGAGAGGTATTCCTTTTTAAACCAATTCCAACTTACTTTCTTATCATTAATTTGTTTTTCTCTTTTTAAGTCTTTCCACCAAATCTCAGCCTTTCCAACTAGATTTAAGATGGTCATTTTTCCCTTCATGTAGTTGGATTAATTGTACATAGTGAAGTACTTCTTCATCCTGGAGAGCCAAGCCTCATATTCTTCTCCATTTTTGACTTCGTCATCAAACATAGGAGGCTTTATTTTTGTGAATTCTCATGTTAGTTCATCTTTGTATTTTATTTTCTTCCTATGTCTTCCCTTAGAAATTTCACTAGAATACTCTGATTCACTAGATATATGACTTCCATCAAAGTAAGGACAGCCAGAGGATGATTTTTCTTGTCTACATTTATTTTTTCTCTTTTCATTAGTTATCTCATTCCGTTTATATATTAGGGATTCATTTTAGTCTTCTTGAGTTTTCAGTACCCTTTCATGTTCAGTCATAAAATTCATAATTTCTTCTTGTAAGTCCCTCACTGTTTGTGGAATCTCAATATTAACAATGTTGTTATTTGGTGGATCTTGATTATTAGGTTCAACACCTGGCAAGTTGGGTAGTGGATTGTCTTTCGGCCATATCTTCCTACAGTTTAGTAAAACAGTTTTCTGCTATGCAAGTAAAGAAGAACAAAAATTTACACATTGTTAGTTTTGAGAAATATGTGTATGGACACCATGGGGCCAAGTGTTGTAACTTGGGCTCTGATACCACAATGTAATGTACCCAAAAATCATACCCATAAAATAAAGCATAATCATCATCGTCTAAATTGATAATGGTAATAATAAAAATACCACACTAGGTTAGTTGTTGAATGAAGATTTTATTATTTAACATCTTTCCCATTTCTTAACTTTATATAAAAATGCACTAGAAATACAAGTATACAGTGTAACAAAATAATTACAATTCATTGAATTAAAAGTATATGTAACCATCTTTCATATACCCTGCTACTAACATTCTCAATAATCATAAAAGCATCTAAAGACAATTTTAAATTTATACTCTATTAACATAACATTCCTCAAATAACATTTCCATACCTTCTAGGCTATACTTTAAGTGGCACATGTTTCCCCTTTTATCTAAACTACTACACTTGTAAATATATAAAAGAAAACATTATTGACAAAAGTGGTTTACATCCTTTTTAAAAACTTAAAATCTTATCCCATATCCACACACACACACACACACATATATATGCCTTAAAAGATTCATACAATTAGTAAATACATATATATACTTTAACTACTATTAAAATAGCAATACAATATCTTCCTACAAGTATACATTGTTGTTGTTTATCCACTATTTTCTAAAATATATATATATATATGAATGAGGGAAGAAATATTTAGTTCAAAGTAGGTTTAGCAACTTCATACTCCATTTTATAATTGGATGTTGTAATAACTTATAGTATACACAAACATTATGTTACGGGAACTGGGTACACATAACTTTCGGATTTATTTTATATAAATCGAATTACAACATAACTAGTTATTTGATTACGGGTATCGTAAGTGAACGGGTGGCACAAGTTTCTTTCTTGGGTCTGTGGTCAACTTGGAAATGTGTGACTGGTGAAAGGGTGCGCCTAATGTTGTGGACTATCTCATTTCCCTTGTATGCTCCTTTCGACCAGCATCATTAGTGGACTCAATAAGTTATCAACAAAATATAAAATGTCAAACACCTAACCTCGGGAACCATCTTGATAGATTTTAACTGCAATCCGTTGGACCAGCCGTGCTTCAACCAAAAACAAAAGACTGATGGTGGATAATACCAACAAATGGAATATTGAGGTAAAAGGCTCAATAAAAAAATCAAAGATCTTCTAAGATAAAAAATAAAATAAAATAAAAAAACTCAATGGAAGACTAGCAGACAAGGATTTAACACATAAACGCAAGGATGACAGGAAATCAAAAAACATCATAGATTAGATTCAATCATATCTCCACCGCTCAGAATACTGATGGTAGCATTGCCACACTGGATTAGAGAAACTGATTGCCTACACTAAGCATCGCAATAAGATTCAAGGAAATCTTATGAGTTTCACTAAAAGTGTAAACCTCACTGTCGTCAATCTGGCCAAACTGGGAGTTTACGTGCAAATATGATCTAGATGCGAACAGAGGTTTCACAAGTATATAGATATTAATTCAAATGTAAAACGAAGTCACATGAGATGTAAACCGTAGCAAAAAAAACATGGGAGATTGGATCAAATCAGTATCCTCCATATGATTCCCCGAATAAAAAACATAGATTAAAGAAGAAAAAAATTGTAGGGATTGGAACCACACACCAGAAATCAAATAAGATGGAGGTCTTCTCCATATTTAAAACACATCATTGGAACCTAAGTATATATATCCAAACAAAATCAAACAGTTCGAAAAGGCATACAAGAGGTCAATGCATACCATGTCAATACATTTGTACCAATCAATCAGATGCAAATTCCAGGTTAAACTGCATACCAGTGATTAGATCTTAATGTTTTCATCAACCACATTTTTACAGATCAAAAGAAAGAGAAATTATATACAGATATTGGAATCTAATGAGTATTACTATACATCTTTGTATCAATCAATCAAACGCAGATTCCAGGTTGAACCGCATACCAATGATTTGATCTATAAATGTTCATCAAAGTATAATGATCTTTGGACAGAGTTTATATAATTTACCATAGAAATGTTTGAGAAATCATTAAATGCAGAGCCTTAGATCCTGGTTATGACTAACAACATATTAATACATATCAATTAATGTAATCACAAGCATAGAATTCAATTCGATCGTATAGATTTTATTTTTTTACTGATTTAAACAAAAGTAAATCGAGGGAGAGTAATAGCTAAACTCAAATGTATACCACACAGCAGACTAATATTTTCGTTTCATATTAAAATCAATAAGGTAATTATCCCCGATAATTCTGCACTTTGAAATCAAGAATCTTTCCATTCAAATAATCTCTAATTAACAATTGATTACCAGGCAATATTGATCATAATTTTCACAAGAAATGCAGATTTACAGATCTATGTGTAAGAAGACAAATCAAATCTACTTCCATGAATCCAGGGAAAAACACACTTGGAGAATTAACTCCTCCCCACCATAGGAAGAAGCAACTCAACGGTTTCCTCTGCTACACCCCCAAGTTCAATCACCAACCATGCACTCGAACAGCAACTAACTTCCTCGCGTCACTCAATCCTCGAGTCTGTAACAAGTTTTTAACGATGGACTTATAAAATAGGAAAATGCTCAACACATGCACTCAACAATCGTTTTTCCCATGCACAACACGTCGTCCCGTGTTATTCCAGTGCACTCATATATATAGCTTTTTCCCAGGTCTTATGTCATCCCAATCAAATCCTTAAATCCCTATGATTTAGGATCTTGTCTTGTTGTTGAGTTTTGGATTGTATTTGATTGGTATCAATCACTCTAGCTTGCTTACACATGTTCTTTGGTGCCATGGTTGGTGTCCCCTCATGTAGTTGAGTTCTCCAAGTGTCATTTTCTTTATTAAATAAATAATTAAAAAAAAATATCGCACAAATGTCATTTGAGTTTTTGAGTTTCATAACTCATTACATAATAATTTTCAAAACATTAAAATAAAATCAATGTTATGGGGTATTACAAAATGTTTCTAAATCTATATTCATTAAAAAAAATTAAAATAGCTATACAATTTGCTAAAATGTCCAAATATTAATAAACACATACCACTTATATTTGTTATCATTACCTATCATAAAACTAATCACAATATAAATCAAAATTAATTTTAAAAACATAATTATCACCAACATCAAGTTTGACCAAACCAATCTCCCTGAAAAACATTTTTTTTCCTCGAAAAATAGTGTGCATTCTATTAAAAGAGAATATAAAACATTGTTCAAAGGCCTGTTGACTTTACAACAAATGCAAAAGAACCAAATATTACTACTCAATGAGAAAGTAGAAGCCAAAAGCTTGAAAATTTCAACGCCACATTACAGGGGCTACGGAAATGTACATTAAGCACAATTACAAAAAGCTACCAAAGAGGGCTTGAAATCAAAAAAAGGCCTGTGGTATAAGCCAACGGAGTCCATTAAATTAAATGCAGGCCAAAATCCATACCACTTTAGTAATGATTATCCTACCAGTATAACCTCCTAACACCTCGCGGCGGGAAACCCCAATGAATGTAGGGTACACAATGAATAGCCGCATGATCCTAACTATTGGAACCACCCATGAAGTCGAAAAGGGCCACCGAATATAGGTTATAACACCTCTGCTGAGGGAACCACCTACTGAGAGAGACATGACCGCCGACACTTTATGCATTGCCACCAAGGGTGCCAACGCACAGGCGTCACTCCATGATCGGAGCTTAGCGAACCATCACATCATTTCCATGGGAGCCAAACGTAGTCGTCGCTTTACAGAAGGATTATTTCCTCGTCGCTAGTACATCTCAGTGGCTACAACCCACTGCCGTAGAACTTAATTGGGTAGAACTTATGGGTAAAGGTAAAAAAGTTTCGTTTGTATGGTTATAAAACATAAAACCAATGGGTTGGGTCTTAAAATTCCAGACACTCTCTCTCTATACATAATCCACTTGGATATGTGAGGAGTCGACGAAAGTTCATGAAGTTATTATTGTTATTAGTTGTGAGATTAAAAAATGGAAATTTTGTAGTTATTATAATTTGGGTAGGTTACTTTCATTATAAAATAGACACTATATTTCATGAAGGAAAAGGAATAGATGTAATAGGTTTTCATTTCAAGATAAATGTTATATTTCATGAAGCAAATAAAATAAATGTTACAATTTATGAAGTGAATGTGTAAATGGGTGTTATTTATCATTTTTAAAGTAAAGAAGAAAAAAATATTTTATAATTTATATGTTATATAATCCTTTATTTTGTGTACTTGCATTTAAAAGCTTACAATTTAAGGACGATAATTTTAATGTCGATTAATTAACATATGTTTACCCGACACAAATATTAATAAGACTACATGGTGAAGTCACTTTATATATAAATGAATTAAAAAAAAATTATTGTGACAAATGTGGTACAATAGATTAAGTCTATATCTACTCTTGAATGTTAGTATTTTTCACATAACTCAAGATTTTTTATTTACATATATTTTTGTTAAGAATGTATTTACATATAACAAATTCAATAAGACTATCCAAGAAGAATCAAGAGGTTCCATCTTCAACCATAGATATTGTTAATGGAAAATAATGATGTTTCAGGAGTTAGACACATGAATGTAGTAGAGTACATTTAGAGTCTAATTATTTTTGGTATTTTGGGTTTGTTACATTGTGGTATTAGAGCGCAAGTTACAACACTTGGCCTTATGGTGTCCATGTACATTTTTTCGAAAACTAACAATGTTTCAATTTTTTTTCTTCTTACTTGTATAAAAGAAAATTGTTTGAACTAAACTGCAAGAAGATATGGATGGAAGATGATCCCCTACCCCACCTGTTTGGATTGAACCTAATAACGAGGATCCACCAAATAATAACATTGTTAATAATGATATCCTACAAATAGTGAGGGGCTTATAGAAAGAAATTTTGAATTTTAAGACTAAACATGAAAGGGTACTGAAAACCCAAGAAGATTTAAATGAATCCCTTTTATATAAACTGCATAAGGTAAATAACAAGAAGAGTAAAAAGAAACAAGAAAACTCATCCTCTGACTGTCCTTTTTTAGACGAAATCCCTCTATCAAGTGAAACGAAATATTCTAGTGATACCTCTAAGGATGGATATTGGAAGAAAAGAAAATATAAAGATGACCTAACGGGAGAATTTAGAAAAATAAAGCCTCCTACCTTTAACGATGAACTCAAAAATGGAGAAGAAGATGAGGCTTGGCTCTTTGGGATGAAGAAGTAATTTACTATGTACAATTACTCCAACTCTATGAAGGAAAAAATGGCCATCTTCAATCAAGTCATAAATGCTGAGATTTGGTGGCGAGATCTAAAAAGAGCAAAAAGAATTAATAATAAAAAAATGAAATGGATATGGTTTAAAACGGAATTTAAAAGGGAATACCTCTCCAAATATTACTACGAAATTAAAGCTAAGGATTTTTATGAGCTAATACTGGGATCCATGTCTATACATGATTTTTGTATTGAATTCTTATCCATGTTAAGATATTTGCCTTACCTAAACGAAGAAAAACCTAAAATACGAAGATTTATAGGTTGCTTACCTAACTTTTATAAAGACAAACTAGATTTTGATGTACCAAAAACTTTGTATGAAACAATGAGGAATCATATTAGAGGAAATTTCAACTCAAAATTGGCTTTTTAACTTTTATTCAAATTCCATGTCATCATGTGTTAGCCAATGAAACTACTTGAAATTTGAAATACCGTATAGGTCTTAAACCCTTTTTTAATATAAATTTGGAGATAGGTATCATAAAAAAAAATATTTTTTTGTTTGTATTTTTGACATATCTCCCTGTGTTTTTACTCAAATTTCGATCGGGAGAGCTCGTTGGATGTGGAATTAAATTCCGCATCCAACGAGCTCTC
>LPNX010136752.1:441723-499938 GCA_001517045.1 Pseudotsuga menziesii
TTGTTGTGAATGGTATTCCTTCATACTATTTTATAACAAGACGTTGTGATTTTATGAATGATGAACTTTGTATGGGTTGGGATTTATGTATAGATCTCATTGGTTTCTTGCGTTGCGTCTATCTTTTGTGGTAGAATTGTAACCCAGTGGATTTAGATTAGGAAAGCCTATCTGAAAATCGTTAACCTTTTTTTTAGATCTCCGAAAACATTGATCATCTAGTTGTAGATTTAAATAATGAAAGAATCACAGTTTCCTTTCTCTCCTTAGCCGTGATCCAAATGCATAGAATCCATCTTCTTATGTGTGCGTTTCTCCTGTTCAAAGCACTGAATCTAATTTGTGTAGCCGAAAATAAATTATATGTTAAAAGGACAGGGACAGTCCATGGATGGGTTGTTACAATATGGATGCAATCCTTGACCCTGAAGGGAAACAGAGATTGAAATGATGGGATACGATATGCCTATGTGCATTGCATAGCGTGTAAAGGGCTATCAGTGTTTGGATGGCTATCGACATTTGATTGGTATGTACACCTCCATTTTGAATGGATGTGTGTTGTTTTAAGATGATAAGAAGTACATATATTTTGATCAGCATTATCAATGTTTTAAAATCATCTAGAAGAAAATTGGTTACATAGATTTATATATATATGATCATACCCGCCAATTGTTGGATCCATATGCTTTATAAGAGGGTTAAATATATTTTTATACATGTTTAGATATGTCTGCCATAGATCCAGTTTGACCTGGAAACTGTATGTGTTTTCCCTTGGCTGTCATCTTCGATCGGCTAAAGTCATTTTATGCCTGAATTAAAATGCCATGATATATGTTGTGGTGCGATAATTGGCGGTCTGGTTAAACCGTTTTAAGTCTTATTTGAAGAACCTGAGTTGTGTTGTTCTTGTGAGATCATCAATGATTTGTTTAAGTCATTTTTATTTTTTTTGCCAGAGTCTATGCTTTGTTAAATCATCTTGGTTTTGTGTGAAGTCGTTGTGGTTTTGCATAGAGAATACTTTCCTGTTGATTGTGTTCAGACTTAGAACTGATGGGTGAGTTACGATTTGGGTAAAGGTGGTTACATTGGGTTATTTTCCATAAGGTGCGAGTGTCTACAGTCTTGTTGATCGATGCTAATTGCACCTGTGTAGTTTCCCTGTAGGACAACAACCTAGTTGAAGATAATACATTGAGGATCATGCCCATAGATTCCCTTTGAAATTCTGATTGCGTAAATACCATCAGTAGGCCGGTATCTAAGGGCATTTTTCCTTGAACAGATTTCATAAAACAAAAATAAAAGATCGCAAATGGCAGTCGTTCTAAAATTTGATGGTGAAAGATCAATAACCTTAAATAGTACAGATCCTATTGAATGATAGAGGAATGAATTATGCTTACTCGATGAGAAGAGAATGCATTTATAGAAAGAAAAAAAAACATTTTATATGATTCCATTAAAAGAGCATTTAAAGATTTATTGGGTGTAATGTTGTATCAAGCTGTGAGCTAGTTACATGTTAGCGTTTAAGGAAATTTTCTATTACTTATTTTGGTTTTGTTATAATGGATGATTGTATGTTTTATAGAATATCCTTGACATTTTAAAATGGAGGATGAACTTTGAATTTTATAAATCAAATGATTTATTATGGAAGATTAAAAATATTTTAGATTAGGTAACATAAGTTCCTCAACACAGTTTACGTTTATAAGTCTGATTCAAAAGAATTGCATAAATGAACTAGATGTGAGGCTAATATTAGTTCGACCTAATGGACTTGCATACACACAGGTATTTCCTATACTCTATGAAGCATTGACTTTTTGAATGCAAAATTTTGTGTTTATTTTGTGTGTACATAAATAGAAATGTTTACATAAATGCATGAAGAGTGGAGTTGTACCTAAAGATAGATAATATGATATTTTTGCTTTTTACCTCCCAATATGTAAGGGTTAAATATGGTAATAACTAGTTAAGTTTTATAGCATGTAATTGGAACGGACATTGTAATAATACTTAATACTTAACTGAGTTGTAGTTGGAACCTATAATGATATGAAGAAGACATAATAAGCATGTTCCTGATATTGGTAAGATGTCGATATCTGCTTGGGGTAATATGTAAAATGTTTAGAATCTTCAAATAATGATTAACATGTTTATCTTCTTGTATGTGGAAGAGGAAAAAGTATGGTTACAAGAAAACATGTATGCATTGAAGCATTGCTTGATTGCACTACCCAAAAATATTGTCAAAGAGGTACAACAAAACTTAAAAGTTGCCCAAGTTACGCGGATTTAAAATGAACTCCAACAGAGTTCAATGTTGGAGATCACATATATCTAAAGGTAAAGTCAAAGAAGAGTTCTTTGAGTTTGGGAAGATGTTCCAAGCTGGCACCAAGGTATTGTGGACATTTTGAAGTATTAGCTAAGATAGGGCCGGTAGCCTATCAACTTGCACTTCCGCCTACTATAAAAGTGCACGATGTATTTCATGTTTCATTGTTAAAAAATATATATACATGATGCTACTCATATAATTGACTGGGATGTGATTCAGGTAGAACCCGAGGGTGAGTTCTAGACCGAACCTTTCCTCATTCTAGACAGGAAGGAATGTATGCTTTGGAATCGAGCCATCGTTCAAATAAAAGTGCAATCGAAGCACTTCAGCCCTGAAGAGGCAACCTGGGAAATGGAGGATAAAATGCGGGAAGCATATCCCTCCATGTTCCAAAATGAGCAAGGAAGCTCAGAATAAAAAGAACACCGAGGACGGTGTTAAAAATAAGGGGGGGAGAAATTTAATACCCCCATGACATTACTTTTATTTTTCATGTTTTGAAAATTTATTATTTTTATTATGTAATGAGTTATAAAACTCAAAGACTGAAATAACATTTGCACAAACAAACATTTTATTTATTTATTAATAAAGAAAATGACACTTGGAGAACTCAACTACATGAGGGGACACCAACCATGGCACCAAAGAACATGTGTAAGCAAGCTAGACTGATTGATACCAATCAAATCCAATCCAAAACTCAACAACTAGACAAGATCCTAAATCATAGGGATTTAGAGATCTGATTGGAGATTTGATTGGGATGGCATAAGACCTGGGCAAAATCTATATATATGAGTGCACTGGAATAGCACGGGACGCCGTGTTGTGCATGGAGAAACTTTGTTGTGAATGCATGTGTTGAGTGTTTCTCCCGTTTTCATAAGTCCATCGCTTAGCTTGTTACGGACTTTGAGAGAGAGTGCCGCGTGGAAGCTTTCTTGTTGTAGCTTGTTACGGACTCTGAGAGAGTGCCACGTGAAAGCTTTCTTGTTGTAGCTTGTTACAGACTTGAGGATTGAGTGCCGCGAGGAAGTTACTTGCTGTTCTGGTGCATGGTTGGTGATCCAGCTCGGGGGTGGAGCGGAGCAAACTGTTGAGTTGCTGCCTCCTATGGTTGGGAGGAGTTGATTCTCCAAGTGTGTTTCCCCTGGGTTCAAGTAAGTAGTTCTGATTTAGTTTCTCATATATTTTGGGTTGACTTATGGTTATTTGCATGATCAATAAAATATCTTGACAGTCAAAACAAACCCTTTGTTTGTGTTCCGTTTGATTAGTTAAAATCTTTCCTGATGTATTGTTTATGCTGGGGGATGTCACACCCTCTGTAGTTTAAAAAAAAGAAAAGAACAAGATCGATCCATTAACTGGAGATTAAGAGCAGATTTTCCAATTTTCACTCGATATTATGGTAACTAATAATTTGTCTCATTGTTAGTTTTTCCTCTCCCATCCACATGGTAGACTCCAGTTTTGGGTAGGAACTTGGTATGGTAATTTGATTATATGTTTAAGTGTTTTATTTTATGGAAACCACAGTGAATCTCCTCAGCTCATAACCTTGCATTACCTGCGATTTGTTTCTAAAAATTATAAACTCATATATATATATATATATATATATATATATATATATATATATATATTGATGAGTTGGATCTTGTGGAGTAAATATAAATTACCCTCTTTACCTCGAATTTTTTTTATTACACCGTGGAATTTTTGACCCTGTTAATTGGGTAGAACTTATGGGTAAAGGTAAAAAGGTTTCACTTGTATGGTTTTAAAACATAAAACCATTGGGTTGGGTGTTAAAATTCCAAACACACTCTCTCTCTATATATATAATCCACTTGTATATGCCATGGGCCGACAAAATTTCATGAAGTTATTATTATTATTGGTTGTTAGATTAAAAAATGTAAATTTTGTGGTTATTCTAGTTTGGGTAGGTTACTTTCATTATAAAATAGACATTTTATTTCGTGAAGGAAAATAAATATATGTAATATGTTTTCATTTCAAAATAGTTGTTATATTTCCTGAAGCAAATAAAATAGATGTTATAATTTATGAAGTGAATGTGTAAATGGGTGTTATTATTTATAATTTCTAAAGTAGAGAAGAGAAAAAATATTTAATGATCCCCTATTTCGTGTGATTGCATTTAAAAGATTACAAGTTTGGGATGATAATTTAATGTCTATTAATTAACATATGTTTACCCGACACAAATATTAATGAGACTACATAGTGAAGTCACTTTATATTTAAAGGAGTTAAAAACAAAAAATAATTGTGACAAATGTGGTACAATATATTAAGTCTAATATATACTCTTGAATGTTATTATTTTGCACATAACTCAAGAGTTTTTATTTACATATATTTTGTCATGAATTTATTTACATAGAACAAATCCATTAAGACTATCCAAGAAGAATCAACATGTTCCATGTTCGACCATAGATATTGTTAATGGAAAATAATGATGTTTTAGGAGTTAGACACATGAATGTAGTAGAGTACGTTTAGAGTCTAATTATTTCTGGTATTTTGGGTTCGTTGCATTGTGGTATCAGAGCGCAAGACTCAAGTTACGAAACTTGGCCTTATGGTGTCCATGTACATTTTTCAAAAAATAACAATGTTTCAATTTTGCTCTTCTTACTTGTATAGAAGAATTTTTTTTTTACTAAACTGCAGGAAGATATGGTTGGAAGATAATCCCCTGCCCCACCTATTTGGGTTGAACCTAATAACTAGAATCCACCAAATAATAACATTGTTAATAATGAGATCCTACAAACAGTGAGGTACTTACATAAATAAATTTTGAATTTTAAGACTGAACATAAAAGGGTACTGAAATCCCAAGGAGATTTAAATGAAGCCCTGCGATATAAACTACATAAGATAACTAATAAGAAGAGTAAAAAGAAACAATAAAACTCATCCTCTGACTATCCTTCTTCTGACGAAAACCCTCTATCTAGTGAAATGGAATATTCTAGTGATAGATCTGAGTACATGCATATGAAGAAAACAAAATATAAAGATGAGCTAATGAGAGAATTTAGAAAAATAAAGCCTTCTACGTTTGACGGCGAAGCCAAAAATGGAGAAGAAGTTAAGGCTTGGATCTTCGAGAGGAAGAAGTACTTTACTATGTGCAATTACTCCAACTATATGAAGGTAAAATGGCCATCTTCAATCTCGTCGAAAAGGATGAGATTTGGTGGCAAGATATAAAAAGAACAAAAGAAATTAATAATAAAAAAGTGAGCTGGAACTCGTTTAAAAATGAATTTAAAAAGGAAAACCTCTCCAAATATTACTATGAAGGAAAAGCTAAGGAGTTTTATGATTTAAGACTAGGATCCATGTATGTCCATGAATTTTGTACTAAATTCTTATCCATGTTAAGATATGTGCCTTACCTAAGAGAAGACAAACCTAAAATACAGATATTTTTAGGTTGCTTACCTAACTTTTATAAATACAAACTGGAATTTGATTAACCAAAAACTTTGTATGAAGCAATGAGGAAGGAAAAATTAACATATGACCAATCCAAGAGTAAGAGTGAAAATCCTTATAATTTCAAGAGAAGAGATGGAAGTAATTTCAAAAGAAGAGATTTAAAACCTTTTAATAGACATAAGATTTTTGAGAAAAATACCTTTAAGGATAAACAAAAAACCATAAAACCAGATTATAAACAACCAATTAAAATTGTTGGGTATAAAGATAATATTTTTAATAAGAAAAAAAGAAGAAAACAAAAACAAGACCATTTCAGTGTTAGGGATGTGGGGAGAGCCATTTCTATTGGGATTGTCCTCATAAAAGTATAATCGAAGTATTCACTCAGTCCAAGAAGCAACCACAGTTGGAGATGTTGTTTGGAATGTACCACAAATTAGCATCGCATTGGAAAATCATCAAGTGAATTATCATCCCTCCATGATCGAGGTAGATGGTAAGATCCTTGACCAACCTATTTATATATTAATTGGTTTTGGATATGCCCTAAGTTATATATCTCCTAAGTTAGTATATTTGTGTAAAATGAAAAAGTATGATTTTGAAAAGTCACGATTATCGCAATTAGCCACAAGGACAAAAATAAAAGTAACCAATTTTATTTCTAGTTGTGAATTTTAGATGCAAAATTTGATTACAAAAGTATATTTGAATATTTTTCCATTAGGATCTTACGATGTGCTAATTGGCATGGATTGGATAGAAAAACATAAATTTGTGCCAAATTGCTTTGAGAAAACTTTTGATTGTATTGATGAAAATGGTTAGAGAGATTCCAAAGAAGGTTCTTACTAGAAAAATATATGCCTTTGCAATTGAAAAAGTGTGCTAGAAAATGATGTAGGTTATTTGTTGTACACATCACCGAAATTAATGATAAGGAAACAAAACCTACTTTAGAGGATCTTCCTCTTTTAAATGAATTTAAAGATGTCTTTCCAAAAGAGATATTGGGACTACCTCCAAAGAGGGATATTGAATTTACCATTGAATTGGTACTAGGAGAAGTACCTTCCTCAAAGAATCCTTATCCAATGAACACACCTGAGTTGGTAGAATTAAAATTACAATTACAAGTATTAATAGATAAGGAATATATCAAACTGACTGTGTATCCATGGGGAGCACCAGTATTGTTTGTTAAAAAGAAAGATGGCACACTGATACTTTGTATCGATTGTAGACAATTAAATAAGATGACAATTAAGAATAGATACCCTCTCCCCCACATCGACATCATGTTTGATCAAGTACGAGGAGTGTCCATATTCTCTAAAATTGACTTAATGTTTGGGTACCATCAAGTAAGAATTAAGGATGAGGATGTCCATAAAACTGCATTCAAAACAAGGTATGAGCATTATGATCTCTTGGTCGTACCATTTGGATTGACCAATTCCCCAACCACATTCATGCATTTAATGAACAATGTTCTTAACAAATACTTAGATAAGTTTGGAATAATATTTATTGATGATATATTAATATACTCTAAAAATGAGGAAGAGCATAAAGAACATTAAAAATTAGTATTGCAAACCTTAAGAGAAAATAATTTTTTTGTAAAGTTTAGAAAATCATATGATTCTTTCAAGATAAAATTCAATACCTAGATCATGCAATAACTAAGGAAGGTATATCGGTGGACCCAGATAAAATCAAGGCAACCAAATATTTGATAGTTCATAAGGATGTAACTGGGATTCAATCCTTTATGGGAATCTCAGGTTACTATCGTAGGTTCATTGAGGGGTTCTCCAAAATTACTTATCCCATAACTTCACTTCAAAAGAAAGGAACTAAAATTATATGGTCTAATAAATTTCAAGAAAGATTTGAAAAACTTAAGCACTTACTAACCACTGTGCCTATTCTAAGAATTGCAGATCCATATAAGGACTTCGTAATATGTATGGATGTCTTCCTAGAAGGATTAGATGGTGTGTTACTACAAGAGGATTATGTAATAAGATATCATTCAAGAAAACTTAAAATATATGAATGAAACTATGCAATAGATGAATTAGAGTTAGTTGTGATAATATATGCATTAAGGATGTGGAGACATTACTTAATAGGAATAAAATTTACCTTAATGTTGGATAACATAAGGTTAAAATACTTATTTGATCAACAAAGCTTAAATTCTCGCCAAGAAAGTTGGTTAGCCTTCTTGAGCGAGTATGATTTTGAAAATAAACACATTAAAGGCAAAGAGAACAAAGTGGCAGATGCCTTGAGTAGGAATTCCATTTCTCATTGTTCATTTACATTTAGCAGTTATAAGATGAATCTTGAAGATTTAATAAAAGAAGAAGCTAAAAATGATGAAACGTACTTAATATTAAAGAACAATTGGAATCAAATGTTAATGGAAATTATTCATTTTATTCTATAAGTTCAAAAGACTTGTTAGTTTATAAAAATCGATTATATATACCAAATTCTAACGAAGTTAAACATTTAATTTTGAATAAGCTACATAAGAAATCGTATTCCAGAAATATGGGATACCAAAAGATGATAACTAAGTTAAGAAAACGTTATTATTGGCCTAACATGAAGCAACATGCTGCAAATTATCTAGCTAGGTGTATTGAATGTCAACAAGTAAAAACATAACACCAACATCCAGCCGGGTTACTACAACCCTTTCTTGTTCCATAATGGAAATGGGAGATAATAAGCATGGACTTCATAACGTGACTAGCTAAAACAAATAAACAACATGACTCAATAATGGTAGTTGTTGATAAGTTAAGTAAAGCTGCCCACTTCATACCTGTAAGATCTAATTTTAAATCCATTAATATAACTGATATTTTTTATGAAAGAAATTTTTTGGTTACATGGTATTCTAAAAGTTGTGATTTCTGACAGAGATGAAAAGTTTACCAGTAACTTTTGGAAATCATTGTTTAAAGGTCTATATACACAACTGAATTTCAGTATTTCCTATCATCCTCAAACGGATGGGAAAATTGAAAGAACTAATCAAGTGTTCGAAGATATGGTGTGAATTTATGTAATGGATAAACCAGGTAAATGGGAAGTGTATTTGCATTTAGTAGAATTTGCTTATAATAATGGGTATCAAGCCTCATTAAAAATGAGTCCATTTGAAGTTTTGTATGGTAAAAAATGTTGCACTCATGTGTCTTGGGATAACCCTGCTAACAGGATTTTTCTAGGGCCATGCAAGTTAAAAGAGATGGAATAGATGGTGAAAGAGGTACAACAAAACTTAAAAGTTTCCCAAGATTGACAGAAGAGTGATGCAGATTTAAAAAGAAATGCAAGAGATTTCAACGTTGGTGATCACATATATCTAAAGGTAAAGTCAAAGAAGAGTTATTTGAGTTTGGGAAGATATTCCAAGCTGGAACAAAGGTATTGTGGACCTTTCAATGTGTTAGCTAAGATAGGACTAGTATCCTATCAACTTTCACTTCCCCCTAATATAAAAGTACACGATGTATTTCATGTTTCGTTATTAAAAAAATATAAACATGATGTTACTCATATAGTTGACTGGAATGTGATTCAAGTAGAACCTGAGGGTGAGTTCCAGACCGAACTTTTCCACATCCTGGATAGGAGGTAACGTATGCTATGGAATCTATCCATTGTTCAAATAAAAGTGCAATGGAAGAACTTCAACCCTGAAGAGACTACCTCGAAAATGGAGGATAAAATGTGAGAAGCATATCCCTCCATGTTCTGGAATGAGCAAGAGAGCTCTGATTGAAAAGAACACCCATGATGGTGTTAATAATAAGGGGGTAAGAAATGTGATAGCCCCATGACATTATTTTTATTTTTGTATATTTTTTAGAATTATTTTTATGTAATGAGTTATTAAAAACTCAAAAAAAACTCAAAGTGACATTTGCACAACAAACTACAATTCAACTACGTGAGGGGACACCACAATGGCACAAGAGAACATGTGTAAGAAAGCTAGATAGATATTTACCAATCATATCCAATCTAAAACTCAACAACCAGACAAGATCCTAAATCATAGGGATTTATGGATTGATTGGAGATTTGATTGGGATGACATAAGACCTGGGAAAAAGCTATATATATTGTTGAACTAAGATAGCATGGGATGCCATGTTGTGCATAGAGGAACTGGTTGAGTGTTTCTTTCTTTCATAAGTCCATCATTGAGCTTGTTACGAACTTAAGGAGGGAGTGCCACATGGAATATTTTGCTTGTTGTTCTAGTGTGCATGGTGGTGATCCAGCTCAAGGGTAGAGTTAGGCTAGTTGTGGTGCTGCTCTCTTCTATGGTTGGGAGGAGATGAATCTCCAAGTAGTTATTTTCGACCTCAATTTTCAGGTAAGTATCTTTGAATTTATGGGCTAGATTGTACAAATTATTGTTTTTAATTATAAATTATGGATCTAGACTTTGCTTAAGTTTTCCCAAATATATGTTTTTGGCATGTCTCTTCTTGGGGGGGGTATTCCAGAAAATCAAGACAGATCTAGGAATTTTATATCGTTGTTTGTCGTTTTTAGCACACAACACAAAAAATTTCCCAAATCTCGAGGTCACAAGCACCCGAGAGATATACCAAGTCACGTACCACATCACACAACACAACATATACAAGTCAGCACCCAAGCGACCAAACACTACTCCAAGCCAAGGGAGGAGGCATTCCTTCTATGTGGAACATTTCAAAAACTCTATATTTGATTGCTTTTACATGGATCCAATCCTTATAAATGATTTAACATATATGCTTTTGATATGGGGAAACGTGTAGATGATAATGATCTGATCCAAATCTTTGATCGATTTATTTCTTGCATGTGATATATGTATACTTTTTTTTGTTTGATTGTGATTTAGATCTAGGAGATGATAATGATGAGATCCAAATCTCTAATGTATTTATTTCTTTCCTACGATTTCTGTATACTTGTTTTTTGTTTCACTGTGACTTTGATCTTGGAGAAATATTTATGTATGCATGCCAATTCTTTGTCCACGCTTTGATATGGGAAAGATCTCTAAGACCCTTGAAAGTCCAGACATGTCTTTGTTTGCATGTAAATCCATGATTTGTGTTTGAATCGTCGTGGGCTGCTTTGATCTCTATCTGACCTCCCCTTCATTATCATCGCAAAACTTTCTTGTGTTTAGCGTTGGCCACACCTGACATTCTGTTTTAGTTTTGGGATTACCCTTTGGAGTTAAAAAAAAATAAAAAATAAAACGAACAAGATCAATTCATTAACTAGAGATTAAGAGAGGATTTTTTGATTTGCACTCGAGCTATCTCTCTTATATTCTGGTAACTGATACTTTGTCTCATCATTAGTTTTTCCTCTCCCATCCATGCAGTAGACTCTAGTTGTGGGCGGGCTCTTGGTATGGGAATGTGCTAATCTGTTTAAGTGTTTTATTTTATGGAATCCGTAGTGAATATCTTGAGCTCATACCCTTGTATTATTGATTTCTCGACATAAAAAGTATCATGCTACTGTTTTTCTACAAATTATAAACTCATATGTGTGTGTGTGGGATCTTGTGGAGTGAACAGAAATTACCCTTTTACCTTGAAATGTTTTTATTCAATCGTGTAATTTTTTACCCTATTAATTGGGTAGAAGTTATGGGTAAAGGTAAAAAGGTTTCATTTTTATAGTTATCAAACATAAAACCATTGGGTTGGGTCTTCAAGTTCCAAACACTCTCTCTCTATATATATATAAATAATCCACTTGGATATGTCATTGGACGATGTAAGTTCATGAAGTTATTATAATTATTGGTTGTCATATTAAAAAAAGAAATTTTGTAGTAAAAATAAATAGATGTAATATGTTTTCATTTCAAAAATAGATGTTATATTCATGAATCAGCTAAAATAGATGGTATAATTTATGAAGTGAAAGTGTAAATGGGTGTGATTATTTATCATTGCACCGAGAGGCGCTCTACAGCCCAGTATGGGGGAGATCTTGTCATGTGATGTAATGTTACTAACGTTTGTAACATGTCGGCAAAAAATAATAGTGATAATGAATATTATGGGAGAGATCGTGTAATGTGATGTAACATTTGTAACATGTTGGCAAAAAATAATAGTGATAGTGAATATTATGGGGGAGATTTTGTAACACAAAATAAAAAATAATATCACTTTCGTAAAGTTATTTTTATTAATAAAAAATAAATTTTATAATAAGCCAAAATAAATGTCGGCCACAAAAACAATGTAATATGGGGGAGATGTTGTAATCTTCCTACCTAACAAAATAATAAAAAAGTGAAAATTTAATTATCTGTAAAAAATATGTGGGTCAAGAAAAAAAAGAAAAAAATGTTGGCCTTGCACATGGTTTTAAAACTATGTGCACATGGTTTTAAAACCATGTGCAAGGCATTCTAAACAACTCATGCTTTTATTGTACATGGTTTAGGAGGCTTTGCACATGGTTTTTAAACCATGTGCAAAGCCTCCTAAACAACCCATGGTTTTATTGTACATGGTTTAGGAGGGCCTTGCAAATGGTTTTAGGACCATGTGCAAGGCCTCCTAAACAACCCATGATTGTAGGAGGGCCTTGCATATGGTTTTAAAACCATGTGTGGGGAAATGATGCAATGTTCGTTCCTAACAAAATAAAAAATAATAAAAAATATTATATGGCGGCCATAAATAATATTAAATATTAATAATAATAAAAATATATGTGGACCTTAAATAAAAATATGTATGGATACCTAAGAAGAGGTTTGCACCTTGAGAGATCTGATCCATCTTGGCGCTTGATAGAGCCTAGGATTTGGATCTACGCTGGTTTCTAAAGTAGAGAAGCAAAACAATATTTAATGATTCATATGTTTTATAATCCCCTATTTCCTGTGAAAGGTTACAAGTTCAAGATGATAATTTTAATGTTGATTAATTAACATATGTTTACCCGACACAAGTATTAAGGAGACTAGATAGTGAAGTCACTTTATATATAAAGGGATTAAAAAAAATGTGTGACAAATGTGGTATAATAGATTAAGTCTATATCGACTCTTGAATGTTAGTATTTTGCACATAACTCAAGATTTTTTATTTACATATGTTTTTGTTAAGAATGTATTTACATAGAACAAATTCGTTAAGACTATCCAAGAAGAATCAATAAGTTCCATATTCACCCATAGTTATTGTTAATGAAAAATAATGATGTTTTAGGAGTTAGATGCATGAAAGTAGTAGAGTACGTTTAGAGTCTGACTATTTATTGTATTTTGGGTTAGTTACAATGTCTAAGGAAGAAACCCTAGCCACATGGATTAAAAAACGACTCTAAAAACCCTAAAACAACATTACCAACCTATTCTACTTATATTCTTAAGAAAAATACTTTAAAATAAACATAATAAAAAAGCCTCCACTTATTTCAAATTAAAAAGGAAACTTTAGAATGAGCATAATAAAAATAAAACGTTTTGTTATAAATAACCACCCAACCCAAACAAGCCTTCCATCGTTGTTGGTAACATTTTCTACAAGTTCAGTATAACTATAATTATAATGGTAAGTGTCCTTGTAATCATAAAGAGATAATCTTCGATTTTTCTAGCGCCTTCTAATGGCAGAGCTCTGTGTATATTATAGAGGATTTTTGACAGGTTAGCCCAGTGGGGTTTTTATGGTATTGTTTATTTTTAAGGTCTTTTTTGTACCTGTTAGGTTTTTTGTTTGGTGTCTTGAGGGTTAATGGCACATGCCTCTCCGCTACCCTCTACTTGGAGTCCTCCCTCCCTCTCTCTGGAGGGCTTAGTACCAAGCAAGTATTTAAAAAAAGTGGGAATGTGCTCATTTTCTATTTTATAGGGATTTTTGGTTTATTTCCTGTGTTTTTCGTAGTTGCATGGTCATGATGTTCTTGTGCTCTTTTATCACGTTCTGTTTTTTTGTACCCTCTATGACACTTGAGTTTTATTTGTTTTCTATTGCTGACTTTATATGGGTCCTCTCTCAAAGCTTCGAGTGCGGTACCCTGGGTCTGTAGTTGTCGTACTGTTGTCTTTCGCTACCTATGACCTCTAAGCGGTTCTCATTAGTGTATTTGGTCAGATTATTCCCTCTTTGACTTTGGTTTGGCAGGTTGGGGTTTTGAGTGGGATAGTTTTTCAGATTTTACGGATGAATTTTTCTCATTGTTTTCTAGTGTGGTATCTGCTCTTATTAACTTAGGGTTTGACCTCCCTCAAGGGTTTCTCGGGTGGTCCCTTCAGCTGCTCTCCCGGTTTATTTATTGCGAGAAGTCTTACTCGTTGTTTTCAATGTGTATTCACGTCCAAGTTACTATTCCTTCATGGGTGGTGTATTGGGGTTCCGGTATCAGTTTTTGTAGTAGCCCCGGTTTTTTCAGATATGGATTTTGAACAACTTCTTTCTTTGAGGTTTGGGTCGAAACAACAGCATTTGACTACCTCCTTTCATGCTCAATGGAAAACTAAGGTATTAAAGGCTAATGATTCTAAGTGATGATATGTGTTGAGTAAGGATGTTTACATGGAAAAGGTCGAGGACTTGTGTGATAGGGCCCTTGTGGCACGCCAGGAGTATTGCAGTATGAATAAGTGTGAGTGGGTGGACTGGACGACATAGTATTGGAAGCCAATGTTGGAATACGTCCTGACCATCAGTTTACTAGAAAACAGGTGGTTGGTGTTCATATTCTTGGAAAATGTGGATGCCTATAGGATTATTGGTTCTCTATGGACCATTGGCAAAGGATCCTTGGTCCTTGACCATTGGCATACGGGTTTCGATCCACTCTAAGAACGAGTTCGCATTCAACATCTCTGAGTACTTCTCCCAACCCTCCCATTGCCTCTGTGGAATAAGGAAGTTCTCATGGGAGTGGAAAATACTATGGGATGCTTCATGGTCGTTGAGGATAACTTTCTCCACGAATTTGACAAGCATATGGTGAAATTTCTCATTGAACTAGATCTATCTGACAGTTTGATGGCTAGTATTGACATTCTTTGCAATGACCGAATTATTTCACAGTTACTTGATTATTTAAATATTCCCTTCCGCTACAATGTATGTCACGAGACTGGTCATATGAGTAAATATTTTCCCTCTCTCTTGCATGATTGCATCGAGAGACATATGCCTCATCTTATGGTCTCTCCAACTACTTCGCCTTCCTCTCTTGTTAGTCCTTCATCGTCGTCTCCAGAAGGTATGTATTCCTCAATCTCTTTGAATTTATATGAGGACCTTACTAAGGGTGAGCTTATTTTTATAGAGGATGTGGAAACTGTTGCCGGGATTAGTAGGCATATGGTCCCATTGGTGCTTGATGTTGATAACCCTCTCTGCCAGGATGACACATTCTGACCATTGGTTGACTTGTCGATTCTAGACCCGGTTCTTGAAACAATTATAAATGGTGATTCCATACCCTCCTCGCCTCGTGATATTATTCTTGCATCTCCTCCTAAGATATCGCAGGGTTCCGTGCCTCCCCCTGTGACTGATAATGGGTCTCCTCTTTTTACCAGGGAGGATTTACCTAATCTTTTGGGTGGTCTCATCCTAAACTCCTCGACATTTTCAAGACTTGATAGTCCCAATTCATCGCCTTCCTTTACATACCCTTCACTGCTGAACTCACTCTCCATTCTCACTGACATAACTCCCATCTCACCTTCCACTATCGCCCTAGACTCTATTTGCTTTGATAATTTCACTATTAGAAGATCGAGGAGGAAAAAATATTCCAAGCCGCCCCTGGAAATTGAATCTTCTGCTTTATTTACCTCCTCCCCCCCCCCCCCCCCCCTTCGAATTAAGGATGCTGCCAAGGATATTACCTCTCCTGTTAGCGTCTCCTCTTCCCTCGTGCTTAGAGCAATGTCACCCTCTACTATGGGTTCTCCATGAAAATCCTCTCGATTAATATTCGAGGGTTCAGGGGGCTTACCAAATTAAATTACCTCGAGAAAATGATCTCTAATAACAACCCAGATATGATCCTCTTTCAAGAGACCATGTGGATTTACACTCAAGCTCTTCTCACTTTTGCAAAGTTGAAACCATGTTGGAAATTTTGTTCTTTAGGTTCTAATGGACTCTTGGGGAATTTATTAAATGGATGGAACCCCATGTTGGCATGATGTAAATCATTCTCTTCATGTGTTGGGATTCTAGTTAAGGTATGCTTCAAAGGAATTGACCATGTTCTTTCTGTCTTAAACTGTTATGGACCTTATCACAATCAGGAGGAGGTTTGGAACTTGGCACCCTTGAAAGGTATTTTTGATCTCCCAAACCTTCTTGTAGCTAGTGACCTAAACTTCACCCTTTCTGATCTAGAGATTTGGGATTCTCATGCCCGCTTCAAACCTTTGGCTCATTTTTTCTCGCAGTTGTTGATCAATTCTAATTTGGTGGATCTTGCTCCTACTTGTCCGGGTCTGACCTGGAGGAATCGTCATTCTGGGGTGGCAGGTATTAGTAAAAGATTGGATCATTTCCTAGCCTCAAAAAAAGTCCCGGCCTTACTAAAAAAGTTTTGATCCTTTTCTCTTCCCGTGGAAATCACTGACCACTTCCCTATTTGTCTGGAATAGGAGGACCGTTCTTCAACTTTTGTTTACCCTTTCAAATTTAATAGAGCCTGGTTATTGAATGAAGAGTTCTCACAAATTGTTAGCAATTCTTGGTATGAAAAGGCTCCTTGCTCTGTGGAGGATGATATGAGAAGTTTGGTTTCTAAACCCAGACATTTAAAGGGTGTTGTGAAATGGTGGGAAAAGTCACAGCTTGATAAAAACTGTAAGGATTTACTATCTATTGACTCTAAGATAAAATCATGTTTTGATGCATGACCCTCTAGAATTTTCTCTTCTGGTCAATCCATCTATTTGGCTTCCCTGAAATGCAGAAAAGAAAAAAAATCTATCTCATGAGGTGTTGACTTGGAAACTTAAAAGCAGGATCAATTGGATTAATGAGGGGGGTGCAAATACTAAGTTATTCCATGATTCAACTTCAGCAAGGAGGAATATGAATTCTATTTGGGCTCTGAATGATGAGGAGGGTGTTCGGGTAAAGGATGAGTTACTGCTTAAAGCATTGGGTAAGACTTTTTTCTCTTCTCTCTTAAGTGATGACGATACCTCTCGAATTTCAGATGAAATGAAGGGGATCAATCTCTTTCCTTCTTTCCTTACTGATGAAGAGAAATTATCCTTTTGCTCAAGTGTGATTCTAGAAGAGATAGAAGTGACATTGAAGGGTTTTAAAGAGGACAAAAGCCTGAGCCCGGATGGCTGGCCTGTTGAATTTTTCCTCTTGTTTTATAAGCTTATGGGGAACGATCTGCTAAAGGAAGTTGAGCAGTCTAGGGTGGATGGGAGGGTGCCTCCTTCCCTAAACTCTACTTTCATCACCCTTGTAGCTAAATGCAAAAAGCCACTAACCTTTGTTGATTTTTGTCCCATCTCCTTATGTAACTTGATTTATAAAATTATTTAAAAGGTCATGGCTATTCTCCTCAAATCGATATTGGATAAGTCCATATCAGCCGATCAATATGGTTTCCTTAAGAATAAACAAATCCTAGAACATGTTGGGACTACTCAGGAAGTCTTGCACACTATAAAGACAAAACATTTAAAGGCACTTGTGTTGAAGTTGGACTTAGTAAAAGCCTTTGACAAGGTGAACTGGAAATTTCTGCGCTTGATTTTATTGCAAATTGGTATTCCCTTAGCTGGGATAAATTGGATTATGGGGTGTATTAAATCTCCAATGTTCTCTATCCTGATAAATGGTACTCCTAAAAAAATTGGTGCTTCAAGAGGCATTTGACAGGGCTGTCCGCTATTTCCACTACTCTTCATTTTAACTATTGAAGGCCTCAACCTTCTCATCAATGAAGCCAAAATTAGTGGTACTATCAAGGGTGTTATGATATCCAGACACCTGGCTATAACTCATCAATTGTTCGTGGATGATGTGGTATTGTTCTGATCTAGCACCCTAGAAGAATGGATAGTGTATATGTCCTCCTTGGATCTTTTCTACAGTGTATTAGGTATGTGTATCAGTTTGATAAAGTCTTCCTTTCTATTTAATGATGTTGATGATAAGACTTGCAAGGGTATCTCGACAGTCTTGTCTCTCAACATGGAACATATCGACGGTGGCTTCAACTATCTCGGTTATCATTTGAAGCCTCTTGGCTATGGTGTAAATGGTTGGAAATGGATTATCAAAAGATTCAAAAAAAAATCAGTCACTGGTCTTGCAGGCTTCTTTCCTTGGGAGGAAGGTTAATCCTCATTCGTTCAGTCTTATCAAGGATTAAAGTATACTAGTTCTATTTGGAAAAAATTCCAAAGACTCTATTGAACTGTTTACATGAAAGGATCTTCTCCTTTCTATGGGATAATTCTATTCAGGGAAAGTGTATACATCTAGTTGACTGGATGACCCTCTCCAGGCCTTATGAGTATGGGGGTTGGAATATTAAGAGTCTTGAATGGTTTGGAATGGCTCTCCCACTCAAGATATTTTGGATGGTATTAAAAGGATCGATTATTTGGTCCTTTATGATCAAGACCACATATCTCAAAAATCTCTCTTTGGAGGATTAGCTAATGAAGAAACACTTCACAGTAAAAGGTACTTCTATTTTCTGGAATAGATTCATCAGAACTCTCTCTTGGATGAACAGTAAACTGGGGTGGAAAGTTGGGAATGGAATCGTTATAAAGCTCGGTATTGATCCCATCTCGAGACAAATCTCCTCTCCTCACCTCTCAGAGGAGCTTCGAGAATATCTCCATGACCTTGGCATTGGCTCTCTCAACCATGATGTCAATAGAGGTTAAGGTGCTTTTAACCATTCATACTAGCTCTCGATGGATGTCTTGTATCTGGGGGGTAGTTGGAAGGATGAGTGGGATTCGTACATTAGTGGTTTTTCACATGGAGGGATAAAACTCCCAGATGAAAATGATTCTATTCTCTAATCACATAATTCTGTCAACGATGAAGTCTTGGCATGTCTGGCCTATGATCTAATTGTCTCTGCAAATTATTCAAAATCTCATGATTGGATCCACTCGCAAATATGGGCCTGGCATATCCCGCTAAAGATCAAATGGTTTTTATGGCTCAGCCTAGGAAATTGTATCTTGACCTAGGACAATTTGCTAAAGAGAGGATGGTGTAGGCCAAATATATGTTGTCTGTGCAGCTCTACTGAGGAGAACGTGAATCACCTGTTTAATAACTGCATATTTGTGAAGGTTTTTAAAGACATGCTCAGACAACATTATAAATTTTCCTTTCCTTGGTATGCACAAAAGTTGGACAAATAACTCACTTTTTAGTTCAAAAATAAGCGGGATTGCACATACTTTCCTGATTTTGTATATCTGGAATATATGGTTGTGTAGAAATGCCACTATATTTGAAGGGAAAAGGTTGAATGTGAATTATGTGTGCCACAAAACGATGGAACTTGTAGCATATTTCTCGGGTCATTGCAAAACAAGAAAAGAAAGTTTTTTGGGCCTATTGAGTTTATTAGATTCCCTTATGGTTACTTCGACGGGGCAGTTGCAATTAGCTTGGGAGGTGTAGGTTTCACTCTGTATTTGAATCGAGCTCACTTCTTCTTTTACAAAATGGGCTGTGGACCCAGTACAAACACAAGGGTTGAGATGTTAGCTCTTTGGGCCCTTCTCTTCACAACTGCTTCCATGGGTATTCCAAATATTCATGTTCAGGGAGCTTGTTTTGTAATCATAAATTGGATGAATTCGGGGAGCCTCTTTTGAAATCATCATGCTTTCATATCCCTAGACATCAGGCATGTCTAAAGGCAGCACAATATGAGTGCAGACGACTTATCCAAGGAGACCGCTAAAAATGATGGTAGGTCACCTCTCTTTCTCATAATTTTATGAGAATGATATCATTAAGGAAGGTTTTATAAGACTATTCTAGGAGTTTTTCCTATTTTTTGTGACATACTCTTTTTGGTTCTTTTGAGTATGGGTCGTATTTTTCCTTTCATGTTTTGTTTACCTGGGGATACTTGTCACGCCCCTCAGCTCTTGGGGATGCAATTGTGGCACTACAACTATCATTTAAACAAACAAACTAGCCCCATGAACATTGACATATTAAAAAAATGCATTGAACATAAAACATTTACAAATGCATAATGCAATCTACAACGGAAGCAAAGACATTCATGCAATATATTTAACACATTCGTCATATTTCATTATGCAAATACAAATGCAAAGATTAGAGACAAGAGATACTTATGTTGAAAGATCGAGGAGGAAAAAATCTTCCAAGCTGCCCCTGGAAATTGAATCCTCTGCTTTATTTCATTCCTACCCCCCCCCCCCTCGGATTAAGGATGCTTCCAAGGATCTTACCTCTCCTGTTAGCCTCTCCTTTTCCCAGGTGCTCAGAGAAATGTCACCCTCTACTGTGGGTTCTCTATGAAATTCCTCTCGATGAATATTTGAGGTTTTGGGGGGATTACCAAATTAAAATACCTCAAGAAAATGATCTTTGATAAAAACCTATATATGATCCTCTTTCAAGAGACCATGAGTTGTTACACTCAAGCTCCTCTCGCTTTTGCAAAATTGAAACCAGGTTGGCAATTTTGTTCTTTAGGTTATGATGGACTCTCGGGGGGTTTATTAAATGGATGGAACCCCTTGTTGGCATTATGTAAAGCATTCTCTTCGTGCGTTGGGATTCTAGTTAAGGTATTCTTCACAGGAATCAACCATGTTCTCTTTGTCTTAAACTTTTATGGACCTTATGACAATCGGGAGGAGTTTTGGAATTTGGCACCCTCGAAAGGTATTTTTGATCTCCCAAACCTTCTTGTAGCTGGTGACCTAAAATTCACCCTTTCTCATTCAGATATTTGGGGTTCTCATGCCTGCTTAGACCCTTTGGCTCATTTTTTCTCATAGTTGTTGATCAATTCTAATCTGGTGGATCTTACTCCTACTTGTTCGGGTCTGACCTGGAGGAATGGTCATTCTGGGGTGGCAGGTATTAGTAAAAGGTTGTATGATTTCCTAGCCTCAAAACAAGTCCTTGCCTTACTAAAAAAGTTTCGATCCTGGTCTCTTCCCATGGAAATCACTGACCACTTCCCTATTTGTCTGGAATGGGAGGACCGTTCTTCAAGTTTTGTTTACCCTTTCAAATTCAATAGAGCCTAGTTATTGAATGAAGAGTTCTCAGAGATTGTTCGAAATTCTTGGTCTGAAAATGTTCCTTTCTTTGTGTAGGATGATATGAGAAGTTTGGTTTTTAAACTTAGACGTTTAAAAGGTGTTGTGAAATGGTGGGAAAAGACATAGCTTGATAAAAACTGTAAGGATTTACAATCTATCGACTCTGAGATAAAAGCCCTTTTTGATGCATGTACCTCTGGAATTTTCTCTGCTGGTCAATCCATTGGTTTGGCTTCCCTGAAATGTAGAAAATAAAAAATTCAATCTCATGAGGTGCTGACTTGGGAACTTAAAAGCAGGATCAATTGGATTAATGAGAGGGGTGCAAATACTAAGTTCTTCCACAATTCAACTTCGGTAAGGAGGAATACAAATTCTATTTGGTCTCTAAATGATGAGGAGGGTGTTCGGGTAAAGGATGAGTTACTGCTTAAAGCATTGGGTATGAATTTTTTCTCTTATCTCTTAAGTGATGATGATACCTCTCGAATTTTAGATCAAATTAAGGTGATCAATCTCTTTCCTTCTTTCCTTACTGACAAAGAGAAATTATCCTTTTTCTGAAGTGTGACTCTAGAAGAGATAGAAGTGACATTGAAGGGTTTTAAAAAGGACAAAAGCCCGAGCCTGGATGTCTGGCCTATTGAATTTTTCCTCTTTTTTTTTTAAGCTTGTGGGGAACGATCTGCTAAAGGCAATTGAGCAGTCTAGGGTGGATGGGAGGGTGCCTCCTTCCCTAAAATCTACTTTCATCACCATTGTACCTAAATGTGAAAAGGCACTAACCTTTGTTGATTTTTGTCCCATCTCCTTATGTGACTTGATCTATAAACTTATTTCAAAGTTCATAGCTATTCTCCTCAAACCGATCCTGGACAGGTCCACATCAGTGGATCAATACGGTTTCCTTAATAATAGACAAATCCTAGAACGTGTGGGGACTACTCAAGAAGTCTTGCATAGTATAAAGACAAAACATTTAAAGGAACTTGTGTTGAAGTTGGACTTAGTAAAATCCTTTGACAGGGTGAACTAGAAATTTTTGTGCTTGATTTTATTGCAAATTGGTATTCCCTTAGAGGGGGTAAATTGGATTATGGGGTGTATTAAATCTCCAATGTTCTCTATCCTGATAAATGGTACTCCTACAAAAACATTTGGTGCTTCAAGAGGCATTCAACGGGGCTGTCCCCTATCTCCCCTACTCTTCATTTTAACTATTGAAGGTCATAACCTTCTCATCAATGAAGCCAAAATTAGTGGTACTGTCAAGGGTGTTATGATATCTAGACACTTGGCTATAACTCATCAATTGTTCGTGGATGATGTGGTATTGTTCAGATCTAGCACCCTAGAAGAATAGATAGTGTATATGTCCTCCTTGGATCTTTTCTACAGTGTATCAGGTATGTGTATCAGTTTGATAAAGTCTTCCTTTCTATTTAATGATGTCTATGATAATAATTGTAGGGGTATCTCGACAGTCTTGTCTCTCAACATGGAACATATCGATGGTGGATTCAACTATCTCGGTTACCGTTTGAAGCCTCTTGGCTATGGTGTAAATGGTTGGAAATGGATTATCAAAAGATTCGAAAAAAAATTAGTCACTGGTCTTACAGGCTTCTTTCCTTGGGAGGAAGGTCAATCCTCATTCGTTCAGTCTTACCAAGGATTCCAGTGTACTAGTTCTATTTGGAAAAAATTCCAAAGACTATATTGAACTGTTTACGTCAAAGGATCTTCTCCTTTCTATGGGGGAATTCTATTCAGGGAAAGTGTATACATTTGGTTGACTGGATGACCTTCTCCAAGCCTTATGAGTATGGGGGTTGGAATATTAAGAGTCTTGAATGGTTTGGAATGGCTCTCCGACTCAAGATATTTTGGATGGTATTAAAAGGATCGGGTATTTGGTCCTTTGTGATCGATACCAAATATCTCAAAAACCTCTCTTTGGAGGATTAGCTTAGGAAGAAACACTTCATAGTAAAAGGTACTTCTGTTTTCTGGAACAGATTCATCAAAACTCTCTCTTGGTTGAACAGTAAATGGGGGTGGAAAGTTGGGAATGGAATCGGTATAAAGCTCAGTATTGATCCCATCTTGGTACAAAACTCCTCTCCTCACCTCTCAGAGGAGCTTTGAGAATATCTCCATGATCTTGGCATTAGCTCTCTCAACCATGCTGTCAATAGAGGTTAAGGTGATCTTAACCATTCATATTGGTTCTCGATGGATGTCTTGTATCTGGCGGGTAGTTGGAAGGCTGAGTGGGATTCTTACATTAGTGGTTTGTCACATGGAGGGATAAAACTCTCAGATGAGAATGATTCTATTCTCTAGTCACATAATTCTATCAACGATGAAGTCTCGGCATGTCTGGCCTATGATCTATTTGTCTCTACAAATTATTCAAAATCTCTTGATTGGCTCCACTCACAAATATGGGCCTGGCATATCCTGCTAAAGATCAAATGGTTTTTATGGCTCAGCCTAGGAAATTGTATCTTGACCTGGGACAATTTTCTAAAGAGAGGATGGTGCATGCCAAATATATGTTGTCTGTGCAGCTCTAATGAGGAGAACATGAATCACCTGCTTAATAACTACACATTTGTGAAGGTTTTTAGACATCCTTGGACAACATTATAACTTTGCCTTTCCCTGATGTGCACAAAATTTGGACAAAAACCTCACTTTTTGGTTCAAGCATAAGCAGGATTGCACATACTTTCCCGTTTTTTATATCTGGAATATATGGTTGTGTAGAAATGCCACTATCTTTGAAGGGAAAAGGCCGAATGTGAATTATGTGTGCCATAGAACGATGGAACTTGTAGCATCTTTCTCAGGTCATTGCAAAATAAGAAAATAAATAGTTTTTGGGCATGTTAAGTTTATTAGCTTCCCTTATGGTTACTTTGACGAGGCAACTGCAATTAGCTTGGGAGGTGCAGGTTTCACTCTGTATTTGAATCAAGCTCACTTCTTCTTTTGCAAAATGGGTTGTGGATCCAGTACACACACGAGGGCTGAGCTGTTAGCTCTTTGGGCGCTTCTCTTCACAATTGCTTCCATGGGTATTCCAAATCTTCATGTTCGGGGAACCTTTTTTATAATCATAAATTGGATGAATTTGGGGAGCCTCTTTTGAAATCAGCATGCTTTCTTATCCCTAGACATCAGGCATGTCTACAAGGAGCACAATATGAGTGCAGACGGCTTATCCAAGGAGGAACTAAAAATGATGGTAGGTCACCTCTCTTTCTCATAATTTTGTGAGGGTGATGTCATTAAGGAATGTTTTATAAAACTCTTCTAGGATTTTTTCCTATTTTTTGTGACATACTCGTTTTGGTTCTTTCGAGTATGGGTCGTATTTTTCCTTTCATGTTTTGTTTAGCTGGGGATACTTGTCACGTCTCGTCATGTCTTGGGGACGCGATTGCGTCGCTACGACTATCATTTAAACGAGGAAACTAGGCCCATGAAAATTAACATATTAAAAAAATGCATTGAACATAAAACATTTACAAATGCATAATGCAATCTACAGCGAAAGCAAAGAAATTCATGCAATACATTCAACACGTTCATCATATTTCATTATGCAAATACAAATGCAAATATTAAACACAAGAGATACTTATCTTGAATGAAGCTTGTCACGCAACCAGCTATGTCGTTGCAACGTTCCACCCAACCATAGGCCAGCGTGCTCATCAATCTCTCAGCAATCACACCACCCCCGAGCTGGGCATGATTCCCACAAGGAATAAGGGAACTACATCAGGCTCATACATAGCCAAGGATATATCAAAATTTAGCCAAGCCAAATATACATTTGGGTTTATCAGGCTGCTAAGGAGGTGGAAGGTTGAATTCCTAAGCTAGTGAGCTCAACCATCGAGCTATGGACACCTACACAAGATCTCGCTTGGATTTCCCAATTACTTACTCACCCAACACAAGGAAGCATCCCCTTCTCTGCTACACAGTCCCTCAGGCTATGTCTTCCCTTTCAGTGATCTTCATGGTGTGCAAGAAAGAATAACCAACCCCTTTTGATCTCTCTATGTGGTTCCTTTCTACAGTAGGTTTATCAAGCTAATTCTTTCATCCTTCACTCCAACCCAGTTTAGACCAAAACAATGGATGCATACATAGCAAAATACAAGTTCTGGCATTGATGAAAAATGTCCCAGGAGCCAAAAATGGAATTGGAAATTGGGGAAAACAACCTAGGGTGAGAAATCTGTTTCAGCAACATTCTATGGGCTTCACATGGGCAAAAACAGCTCCTTCAGTCCCTAAATTCATGGATCTATTCTCCTATTTGTTGTGCAACACCAAAAAAAAAATTCCCAACCACTGAACATTGACAAAACCACTTCCCAGCCACGGGAAAAATCAAGAACAATGCAAAAAAAACATGAATGGAGAATGCCAAAGCTCCAAAAATGTGAGGAAGAGAAAGTCGTGGATGCATGGTAGAATGGGCATACGTTTTTTGGTTTTTACTTGCCCAGGAAGTTAAAACACGTTTTTCCAAAATGGGTGCTCTACCCAATTCAAATTTGTCCATATTCTTCCCATTCCCATGCATTAACCAACTCAACCACTTCTGGCAAAACTAAATGATTGGCACAAGAAGACAAAATGGGTAGTTGACAGTTTGATGGGTTTTCCCTTTGACATTTGGCTTTTCTCCATTGGCTCAAGGTTTGAATATTGCTCCCCCACTATCCTTAGGAAATCATGCCCCCATCTTTTTAATGTTTCATTGACATAGCTGGTTGTGGGTATTTTAATTAAATTGCATATGTACATGATGTACGAATTATAATGTGCCTGGCTAGCACGAAATACCATCGGCATCGATTTTAATCGTTGCAACATAAAACACTAAATTGATGGTGCGGATTTTTCCTTTAGCTTCTCACCATGATTAATTACAATATATACATAATATACATTTTTAATGCAAACGGGGTCAAAACCAAGGTGTTACAATACTTCTATTTGTGATCCCCTTTGGGTGTGCACTCTCCACCTATATGTGTCTCCTCGGATAAGCCTGCCTGGACTCTTGTTGTCCTATCTGTATGGTATACACTTGTTGTCTTTCTCTAGGATGGTGATGTTGATATTTGAGTCTGAATATAACATTAATTAAAAAATAATAATGGACAAATTGCACTCAGATATTACACAGGGTTTTTAATGTGGTAAAACCCCAATTTGGGGAAACATCCACCTCGACAAAGTATTGATGTCTTGTTCCTTTCAACAATGAAGATTACAATCAGGAATATCATTTGCACATCTCATTCACTCTTCTCACTCCTCTCCAAATACATTTAAATACATTTAGTCAAGAAGTTACATTAACGGAAGAACTGCCACCGGTTACAGTAACTCCTAATCAACCAACAATTACGGTTGAGAAACCATTTTAGTTTAATTAGTTGTCACAAATTTAAGAATCTCCACCTTGACAACAAATCATCAAATACTTTTTTAGAGACTATTCATCACTTCTTTGTTAAACCAGGAGAAGCCACCCACCAACACAACTTCTCTAATATTACTGGTTTTGTAAACATATCTGCACAATTTTCCTTAGTATGAACTTTTTTAAGATCTACTCCACCTTCACTAATGGCTTGCCTTACAAAATGATATTTTACATCAATATGTTTAGTCTTACTATGATAAATAGGATTTGTAGTCAAATGTATAGCACTTTGGCTATCACGAAAAAAGGCACACTGTTCTGCAACCTTCCAATTTCTCCAAGTAGACCTTTCAACCAAATTGCCTCTTTGCAAACATGTGAGGCAGCAATGTACTCAGCCTCTATAGTGGATAAAGCAACTGTTTCTTGAAGCTTTGACATCCAACTTATAGCTCCACCTGCAAGAGTAAAGACGTAACCTAAAGTAGACCTTCTCTTGTCCAAATCACCTGCAAAATCTGAATCAACAAAACTGCATATTGAATCACTGGTTCGATTAAAAGTGATACAATAGTCACTTGTGCCTCTTATGTATCGAAGATCCCATTTCACTGCATTCCAATGTTCCTTTCCTGGATTTTCCATGTATTTACTGACAACACCTATTGCATGTGAAATATCAAGTCTAGTGCACACCATTGCATACATTAAACATCCTACTGCATTGGCATATGGAACACGAGACATATAATCCTTTTCTTCATCACTACTAGGACATAAACCTGAAGAAAGCTTAAAATGGGAAGCCAAAGGAACATTCACAGGTTTTACCTTGTTCATTCCGAACCTTTCAAGTATCTTTTCAACATACTTCTCCTGTGAAAAACTGAGCTTACCATTTCTTCTGTCTCTGTGTATTTCAATACCCAAAATCTGTTTTGCAGCTCCAAGATCCTTAATATCAAATGCCCTAGCCATCTGATCCTTCAACTTGCTGATTTCGCCCATGCTTTTACTTACAATAAGAATATCATCGACATACAATACTAATATAATGAATACGTCATTTAACTTTTTGAAGTACAAACAATGATCATACTCACTTCTAGTATAACCTTGGCTCACCATGAAAGAATCAAACTTCTTGTACCATTGCCTGGGTGAATGTTTCAGGCCATACAATGATTTCTTGAGCTGGCAAACTAATTTTCCTTTACAATGCTGTACATAACCCTCTGGATGTTCCATAAAAATCTCCTCATCCAAATCTCCATGTAGAAAAGTCGTTTTAACATCTAGTTGCTCTAACTCCAAAACAAGCACTGCAACTAGTGCTAACACAATGCGAATAGATACAAGCTTGACAACAGGTGAAAAAATTTCATGATAGTGAATACCTTCCATCTGAGAATACCCTTTCGCGACCAATTGAGCTTTGTATCTTTCAATCTTACCATCAACACTTTTCTTCAATTTGAAGACCCACTTACACCCAACCACTTTCCTATCTTTAAGGAGTTCAACCAAATTCCATGTCCCGTTCTTCTCCAGAGAATCCATTTCTTCTTTCATTGCCATCTTCCACTTAGCATTTTTAGCGCAATCAATGGCTTCCTAAAAACAAGAAGGTTCTCTAGCATTAGTAAACAGAGCAACAGATGAGACAAAATTAGTATACGTCTTAGGAGGTTTTCTCTCCCTTGTCGATCTTCTTGGTGTAGGTTGTGAGGTTTCCACATCTTCTTGAATTTCTTCATCTTCTATGACTTCATTTTTACCAGAAACTTCTTCTTGTTTCTTTGAGTCATGCGAAAATTGGTTCTCCAATTGAACTAGTTGTTTTGATAGTACATGTTCCTATTCCACATCAACTGTTACATTTTCTGATTTAATCAGAGAAGATTCATCAAAAATTACATCTCTGCTAATGACAATTTTGCAGGCAGTAGGATCCCACAACCTATATCCTTTTGTTACATCATCATAGCCAACAAAGATGCATTTCTTTGACTTGGGATCTAACTTAGAACGCTGATTTTTAGGGGTAAAAGCATAGGCTTCACAGCCAAAAAATTTTAAATTCGAATAATCACAACAAGGATTACTAGTCCATATCTCTTCCAGAATTTTACAATTTATCGCCATGGAAGGTGACCGATTTATTAGATAACAAACAGTTGAAACTGCTTCTACGCACAACTCTTGACTCAAATTAGCATTGTTGAGCATGATCCTTGCTCTCTCTAGAAGAGTCCTATTCATGCACTCTACAACGCCATTTTTCTGAGCATTGTAAACGTTTCTCTTATGTCTTATGATCCCTTCGTCTTTGCAATACTTCTCAAACTCCAAAGAAGTAAACTCGCCTCCATTATCCGTCCTCAAACATTTAATTGTCATACCTGTTCTTTTCTCCACCATAACTTTAAATTGTTTGAATGTATCAAACACATCAGCTTTCCTTTTCAAAATATAGACCCAAACTTTCCTTGAAAAATCATCTATAAACAATATGTAATATGATGCTCTTCCATAAGAAATAGTAGGGGATGGACCCCACAAATCCGAATGAATGTAATCAAGAATACCTTTACTAACATGACTCCTTGCATTGAACTTTTGTCCACACTGTTTTCCAAATATACAATGTTTACAAAACATCAAATTCAAAGTCTTTAAGTTTGGAAGCAGTTTTCGATTCATTAATATTTGAAGTCCTTTCTCACTCATATGACCAAGACGCTGATGCCATAACTGAGTGGATCCTGACACCCCTTCAGATATTAATGTTGTATCATTAGTTTAAGTTTTTCCAATCAATTTGTAAAGGTTTCCTACTCTTTGTGCCTTCATGACCACTAAAACACCCTTAGATACTTTTAGTATTCCATTTAAATCTGTAAACTTATGACCACTAGAATCCAAAACTCCTAATGAGATTAAATTTTTCTTTAACTCAGGTACATGCCTTACATTTGTAAGTGTTCTTATCACTCCATCAAACATTTTAATTTTTATATTTCCAAATCCAAGAGTCTTACATAGAGAATTATCTCCCAAAAGAACACAACCATCATTAACTATTTGATAAGAAGAAAACCATTCTTTATGACGACATACATGGTCCGAAGCACCAGAATCTAACAACCATTCTTCATTATATCTTGAAACACTACAAATGGATAACACCTCATCAATCATACCTGAATCAAACTTAACTGAATTCGCCTCAGACTTGGAGTCATTAGATTCTTTTCTTTTCCAACAGTCTTTCTTGAGATGACCAGTCTTGTTGTAGTACCAACATTTGATTTTGCTCTTTCTGCCCTTTGACTTAGATCTGGAAGTTCCTCTTGACTTTTCTCCTTTTTCTTTGGAACGACCTCTAACATACAAAGCTTCATGTGTAGAGGACTCAATATTAGCCTTATTTCTTAATTCCTTAGACAACAGTGCTCCAATTACAGTGTCAAATTCCAAAGTGTCAGATGTACTAAGACTAATAGAAGATACGACATGACCCCAAGACTCGGGTAAAATGCATAATAGATTTACAGCCTTATCTTCATCCTCAATGTGAATGCCCATACTATTCAACTGGCAAATAAGATTATTAAATACATTTAAATGATCTGCAATCTTTGTTCCTTCTTTCATCTTCATACCATATAACTGTCTTTTTAAATAAATTCTATTTGTTAGAGATTTGGTCATATACAGGTTTTCTAATCTATTCCACAAACTTGCTGCTGATTTTTTGCAGCAATGTTAAACAAGACATCATCTGCAAGACATAACCGAATTGTGCTAAGTGTCCAAATCCTCCCAATCGTCACGGGTCTTTTCCTTTTCCATTTAAGGCCTTTTGTAACCCTTGCTTAACTAACAGATCTCGCATCTTTAGTTTCCACAACTCAAAGTTATTCTTATCGCTAAATTTTTCAATCTCAAATTTTGAACTAGACATTTTTGCCATTACAATGTTAAGTTTCAGACTTTCAAAATACTACTCCAGAGATTTAATGATCCAATAAATTTTCAGCCTCAATTCAATTTAAAATTTTCAATATATATATCAAAAAACTTCCACCGTTTTTATTCCAAACTTTCAATAAACCTTACGGGGTTTTTGTTTTTATATGTGTTGGAAATAAATATATTTACATCCCAACTTCAAATTAACTCATTCCATAAGTATTTATTTAAATAACCACGTTAATTTCCAGCAAAAATACAAAATCTTTTTTCTTTTGACCTTTTTTTTTTTCGCTGACTTCAAACGGGACTTGAACTTTCGAGACTTCCAAAGAACTTCTCAAAAAATTTAATACTGCTCCTTTTTTTTTTTAAATTGGTGCCGTTCTATTAAAAATTAAAAAATGTTACCAACGCAACAGCAAACAACGATCTGCAGACTTCTCCTTCTACATGGCGATTCTCTCTGCAAACTTCTCCTTCTCCACGACGATTCTCTCTCCACGAGCAGGCTTCTTCACACAAATGAACAGAGCTCCAGCACTCAGCCACGTCCAGGCTAAGCTCCACGCTCATAGCAGGCAGCATCGATTCTACTAGACAGACGATTCTTGCATATCAGCAGTGATGATTATACTACACGTTCTCTTTTTCAATACCACTTGTTGATATTTGAGTCTGAATATAACATTAATAACATTAATTAAAAAACAATAATGGACAAAATGCACTTAGATATTACACAAGATTTTTAACGTGGTAAAACCCCAATTTGGGGAAACATCCACCTCTGCAAAGTATTGACGCCTTATTCATTTCAACAATGAAGATTACGATCAGGCATATCATCCGCACATCTCATTCACTCTTCTCGCTCCTCTCCAAATACATTTAAATACATTTAGTCAAGAAGTTACATTGACGGAAAAACTACTACCGGTTACAGTAACTCCTAATCAACCAACAATTACGGTTGAGAAACCATTTTAGTTTAATTAGTTGTCACAAATTTAATAGGTGAGTCTTTTGGTTCCCTTCTTGGGATTGTCTCCCTCACATCTAGATTTTGAATGACATTAAGTCATGTAAAAAAAGAGAAAGAATTAAAGAGACCAGATCCAACAATCTAATTTTTAGCCAAATTATTAGTTTTCATTGTTCAAAATCTGTTTTTATTGAGAATCTATTTTGTTTTATGCATAAGTGGATTGAGCATCCTCAAAAACCTTTATTCCACCATTCCAACAATTCCAACTATATTTTTTAAGAAAATACTTGAAAAACTTGATGATTTTTTACAGTCATTGTTGACAAAATCCAATTTAATTTTGGCCACATCATAACTTTTCATTGTTTAAAATAGATGAAGGACCCTTAAAAACCCATGTTCCACCTTGATTGTGCAAGCTCAACACCTTTTTTTACAATTCCAACCAAATTTTGGGGAATAATGTTAAAAAAAAAACTTTAAAAATGTGTCAAATCCTCTAATCTTTAGACTACTTAATTGGGAAAGTAAGCTGTCTAAAGATTAGAGGATTTTGACATTTCTAATTATTATTAACAAAATTAGAAGATTTTGACATTTCTAATTATTATTGACAGAATCCTGCAATCTAATTTTATTGCAAAAATAGATCCATCATCTTTGAAAAACCCAACTAAAAAAGCTCAAAATTACTTTATCTGTTAACTACGCAAAATGTATGAGTGATAATGTAAAAGATCTAACCCTCTATATCCCAACAACAGTTAATACTGTTGTTGCTTGCTACTTGTAATTATAATAGGTTGACTTAGACTAAAAGAACCTGGAAGCTATTATCCTTTAACCGAGATGAACAAGCTTCATGAAATAGGTTCGTTGTTTCTTCCTCAGACTGAGGAAAGCGTGAGGTTATGTTGCCACTTATAATAAAGGCTTTATCAATCCTGTGTTTGCAATTGCGACTGAGAGATTAGTTGCACAAGATATTACTGACAAGGAGATTGTACCTAGGTGTACACTCGTCTGAGTGGACCAAAATTAATCTGTGAATACTTAGACCTAAATTATAATTTCATCTTTTACTAAAAGGGCCTCTTTAAAACGAACTTAAAAATACTACAATGAATCAGGAACCTCTTTAAAACGCTGCAGATTACAGCGACACATTCCCTGAAAAAGAATAAAAACCCTTTTTGTTGTACTGCAGATAACAACGACAATACTCTTTGAAAAGAATAAAATCCCTTTTTGCTGTAATGCATATTACAGCGACATACTATTTGAAAAGAGTAAAAAAGTGTTTGCAAAACTATGTGACTGGAATGCATTTGGACAGGCAGGTTTAAGACTAAACCTGTCTAGTGAAAGTTGCTTGGAACAAAAGCAGGAGCAACCTTACCACCATTAAAAGTAACGAAACGATAAGTTCCTAAACAGCAAAGACAGGTTTTAATTACATAATCTTTAATCTTCCACTTAGAAATGGACAGAATTCATTGGTAAAACCAAGGCAACTTAAACTTAGGGAGAAGTTTGCTTCTGTTATACCTGTAGCCAGAGTACAATGCTTCAAGTTTGTGAAAATTGTTTCTGTTATACCAGTAACACCTGTAGCCAGAGTTATTGCTTCAAGTTCATGATTAAGGCAAGGAATCCAGCTTCCATGACAATCATTTTCTTTTACTTATCAATGATCATGATGAGACATTATCGTTAAAGGCACTTTCTTCTTTAAAACATAATTAACATTTTTTTAAAAGTAGAAAAAGTCTCTGTTCCTCGAGTTGTTCGTTTAGAGGCATTCAGATCTCGTAAATATACAGCTGCTGCTTTATTGTGTAGAAACAAAACTAATTGTGTAGAAACAAAACTAGGCCATTAAGTATAAAGTATCGGGTTGTCTAATTAGGGGATGATTTTTTTTCTATCTCTAGCTGGTTTTTATTAGTTTTTGGTTATGAATTTTCACGGAATTTTCAAAATGTGCAAAAACATTTTTAGATCTTTCAGAGTGAGGGTGTTTGGGGTTTTTGTGTCACCTAATTTCATTTTTGCATTTAAAATCACCCAACAACAAAAATTACAAAAATTTGTGAGTTAAATTCACCAGATTCCGACTAAAAATAAGCTGAAAAGTCAAAATCCTCCCCTAGACAGCTCCATAAAGTATAGCCTTCTTAGATATAATAGGTTGCTGGTTCATTAAGTACAGCATTCTTATACAGCTGCTCTATTGTGTAGAAACAAATCTTAAGCTCCTTTATAAAGTATAGCTTTTCACTACTCAAATTGTTTTGGCTATTTGTGTCAAAGAAGCCCGAGAAAAATGCGCATCTCTTTCAGTGCTTATTTTTTCAGTGCATTGGTCCAATAGAGAGAAATGTGCAATTCCTTCAGTCCTCACCACTCACCTTAGAGTTGACCCAGTTGACCCAGTTGTAAAATAATAACATGTCTACTCACATTAAAGTTAAAATGTTTACATTAAAGTTAAAACATTTTCAAAAGCATACAGAAAAAACAAACAAATTAGATAAATTAAAAGGTGTTCTCAACATTTACAATTTACATTTTAAAAACAGGTTTACATCACAGGTTTGCATCTCAATAGGTTTGCATCCCTCTCAGCCTTTGCTAGATCTTTAAAACTCTTTTAAGATAAATCTATGCTAGTCCGCCCTTGAAACTCTTTTAAGATAAATCTAGCATTATAAGATCTTTAAAACTCCTTTTTAAGATAAATCTATGCTAGTCTGTCCTTGAAACTCTTTTCTATGCTAGTCCGCCCTTGCTAAGCAATAGCAAGATCTTTAAAGCTCTTTTAAGATAAATCTGTGTTGGTGGTCATAATATATACTGTACTTTTCAAAATAAATCATGTTGAAATATACTAGACTTTTAAGATAAATCTATGTTGGTGGTCATGAGATATACTACACCATACTTGTGATATTCAAATAAAAACAAATTCTTAACCAAACAGAAACATTGTAGAATCTTTACTCCAAGATCTGAACAGTGTAAGATCTTATTCCAAAATAAGAAGACAGTTCTATCAGTCTGAACAGTGTAAGATCTTACTCCCAAATAAGAAGACAGTTCTAACAGTTTGAACCTGTAGCTACTATTTCCAGGCAGCCCAATATAGCGATAACTGTAGCTACTATTTAAAAGCAACCCAATATCTCTATCGCTATAGCTATCAAAGGAAAATTCATGAGATTTCTTTAAACCACCTGGTCTTAACCCCAATCTCAAAGCTAAAATACAGAACCCGATTGAAGTTTGACGTATGGCCAACATGAAGAAAGCAAAACGATATTAACTGAATTGGGCGGGCAACTTTTGAAGGGAATAGAAGATTTCGAAACATTAACTATTTTCATTATTTTTAACGAAACTTCTGCCTTTTTTTGATACAAAGACAACAGTCATTTTTGTCTCCTTTTATCATCCGAATCTCTTGTACATGATTTTAATTTCAAGAATTCCATTGCTAGCGAACGCTTCATTACCCCATCTTGCAACAGGAAGATGCCGATGCCAGGGATGCTAAGGTGAACCAAACACAGTGCTCTTCACATTTGAGGCCAACGACACAAAAAGATTCAGAGAACCGACTGCTCTTCTCATTTGATACCAAGAGATGATCACAGGGAAAGAGAGCTGCCTTTTAGAAAACAGGATGAATCGCTATTCAGTGCAAGATTTTTTAATAACTAAACACTGTTTGTTGCAGACATGGGGAGTGGAATTGAATAAGCAGCTAAAGGAGCCCTAATGGGAGTTAAGGGGGGAGTGTCGAGCTGACAGGGTGATGAAACAACATTGCCTAATGGAATAGCTTGGGAAGGCATTTTATCAGTATCATACATGGGATTCGAAATAATAGCATAGAAGCTTTGCCGCTTACGATATGGCCTTAGGGATTCATTTCTTGCAGAGGCGGACGGTTTATGATTACTTCGCCAGGGGTAAGACCTGGGAGACGAGAGTGAAACGAATCGAACAGGTGCCGGAGGAGGGGAACTGCCGCATGAAAATGGTTGGGAAAGCAAGTCTGACAAGATCATTGGTTGAGCAGACGGAGAAGCAGGCTTCCAATAACAACCAGATTCTTGCATCTTTTGTTGCTGCGGGAGCAATCCAATCGAATACGGATCCCGCCATTGTTTCTGCAGTTGACGATAACAACGTTCCTGAATACTGTTTTGAGAAGGCGACTCATAGCGGGAAGAGTGCTGAGATTTTTCCATTCGTTGCTCTGAATCAGAAAACGAAATCTTATGTTCACCAACAGATTCTTCGTATTCCATATCCTCCTTAGTCTCTTCTTTGATAGTGAAAAGCACCCTTGGCCCTCCTAGCACGCCCTGCATGTAGAGGCTATCGTTGCTACCAATAACGCCGGGGCTAGTTGGAAACAATGTTGCTGGAATCTCTGGGTTTTGGGTTTCTTGTATCTTTTGAGAACCCAAAGAACTCATCAGTCGTTCAGGAGTGAAATTGAAGGCTCCCTCTCTGGATTTAGTCACGACATTACCGATCCTCCTCCTATTCCAATGACTCCGGTACTTCCAGTATAATAAGTAGAGTTCAGCCAGTAGCACCAGCAAGAACCCCCCCAATACAATACTCAGCCCTATGGTTAATCCTCCTAGCGCCGCCATGAATAGCTCATCCGAATGCTTCTTAACTATTCATCATTTCCTATAGAGCGCTGAACATAACCATCATATAGCTAAAAAACAAACGGACCTAGTCTTTTGCCGCCAATGTCCCTCTGGTTCAAAGCCCGCCACTTCCATCCTTGCGTACAGTGAACAAGCAATGCCAGAAAACACAAAAGTCCAAGTTGAACTTGCAAACAGGTTACACTGCAGGCAAAATCTCATATACACCAGTGACCATACAAGATTAACTAATAGTACTAGAAATGACAAACGCCATAATTACAATCCCAGCTCAGCTCTGCTTTGCTCTGCTCTGTATTTATCTAAAACGTTCAACAGCTGTGCTTTCTACAGGCAACGGGTCTGAACACAAACATGAACAGACAATTCCGACACTCACTAGCTCGGGCCGCGGGCGAAACAAGCAAAATTGGCATGAAGAGTCAATTAAAAACAGATCAGTGCCATGAATCGATTCCCGCGCATGCCATCTCCTCTGACTCTGAGTTGATTTTGGGGTGTTTCCAAATCCCTACATGTGTGAAGCCTTGCCGTCGCCTGTCCTTGTCAGCGAGTGGCATAGTGGTGCTTTTAAGGCATGCCTCGTAAATTGAATTATCCCACATCGACGAGATGGGACGTAGAAACAGGGAGGGCAAGTTTTAAGCAGACGAGAGAGATGCCTCGTAAATTGAATTATCCCACATCGACGAGATGGGACAGAGAAACAGGGAGGGCAAGTTTTAAGCAAACGAGAGAGATGCAAAATATTGGATGGACTCAGTTGTCTAAATTTTACACGCTCGCCCTTGAAGCGGGGCCCTAGGCTTATCAAGTCATACATGGTAGACAAAATTCATAGAAACTTTTGAAGCTAGTTTATGGATTTTAAAATCAATCATATATCTATTTTATACTCGGTTTTATATTAATTTTTGTTTAAAAAATTAGAATAATTTATTTTTAAAATTTATTTATTACCCTCCTTTAAATTATAATTTAATTTTTTATTCATAACACCACTCATCCATCACTTTATCTCCTAATCCAAAGATAATGGTTTCCACATATTTTATTTCCTAATCCAAAGATAATGGTTTCCACATATTTTATTTCCTAATCCAAAGGATCAATGGTTTCCATACCACTCATCCACCACTTTATCTCCTAATCCAAAGATAATGGCTTCCACATATTTTATCTCCTAATAATCCAAAGGATCAATGGTTTCCACATATTTGTTTGAATTTTGTCTTTTAATTATCCAATGGCTTCCACATGGTGCACTCCTTGTGAGTTTTGTTTTTTTATTATCCAATAGTTTCCACATGGTCCTTATCTGTTTTGCTAATGTTCATTTGTTTGGGTTTTGTTTTTTTTATACCCAACACTTTCTCCTTACTATTTTTAATTCATTTTCCTTAGTTTTTGGATTATAAGGGTGTGGTATTAGGTTTTTTAATTCACAATTTCCACTTATCCACCACTTTATCTCCTTAGTGTGAGGCTCTATCGCGTCCCCGTAGTGGAATCTTTATCTAAATTCGAATCAATAATCTTATAAAAACATAACATATATTTATACGATTAATGGTTTTCAATGTTAAATATCCAAAATGTAATTGGAATACATTTAAGTAAAATTTATCATGACTAAGATCCAATTAATTTTATAAACATATCCATTTATAAAATTATGAATTAAGAATTTTGTATTAAGAAAAAATAGTTAAAATAAAGTCTTTTTTACAAGTGTATTATAAAAGGATCTTGCAAACCAAATCAACTTTATGAGTTCAAAAATGTATGTAGTAATAATAATAATAATAATAATCTATTTTTAAGGTTACCGAGTGTAAGAGACCCCCTTGTTAGTGGGACAATGGACCCCTCTCTGAGCATTGATTTAACTGCTAAAGTCTACAAAGGTGTACATACACTACCCCCTTTGGATTTGAACCTGTGATTTCCTAAGAAGAAACACATGCTCTTAACCAATAGGCCCACTCATGTTGTACCTAAGCCTATACGAGACACACATGCTCTTAACCATTAGGCACACTATAACATGGCTATGTGAGACTAAGCCTTTGAATAATATTCTTTTTTTAAACATTTTAAGAAATTAAAAGAGTAAACATGCTTATCATCTCTATCACTATACTGTAATGATGATGATGATTAATGTCTAGTGGGACCAATTTTGGTCTATCAGACCCTGAGAAGGTTAACACTTGGTTTACTTTAAAATCTTGTTTCTGTGCTCGAAAAGCTTTCCAAGAAGCTTTCCAAGCTCGCTATAGTTTTGGCATGTTAGGAGTTTATAAAGGTTTGTATTGTAGCAAATACTATGTAACTCAGATCTAATGTGGGTGTAAGCAAGGCACTCTAACAGAAAATGATTTCCATCATCAACGCTCATAGACTCACATAGATGGAAAACCCTTTCTTCCCATGGAGTTTTAGGAATAGACCAACACCATGTTTCGCTATGGAGCTCATGAGAGTTCGTTCTAATCTTGGCTATGCTAATTTTCTTTCACGAGCTAGTTACTACCGAGAGATACTTATGATCTTCCAAGTTAGGATTAATGAACTCCTTATAGCATCTTAATTTTCTCTTAACCGCTAAATTTTCCTCACACCAGAAATTCTCTTTAAACTTAGAAGAAATAATATTTTTGGCATTGTCAATGTTCTGCAAAATGCCATTTTCATTAATGCCCCAATGGTTTAACCAAGCCATGTTATCTTTGCACCAACGCCGCTCAAGGCATAGTTGGTTTTGACTTCAGTTTAAAGCAATTTTAGGAAGTCTCTCATTTCCCATGTTATTTATCTTATGCTTGTACATCAGGTACCTAGTCATAGCAATGATCTCGTTGGGGGAAAGACCAACTTCTATGAGGAGAATAGGATAAGGTGTATTGCTTTTAATTTTGAGGTTATAAGTTATAAAACGCTTCTGGATTTGCTCAATATTCCTCCAAGATTCTCTAGAAACATTGCACCCCATACTTCACAATGGCATACAAGATAACATGGATGACAAGAGTTTCAAAGAGGAACTTCTTTTTATCCCACATGACTAGATTGGTTGATTTATAGTTATTTTCAAGACCAAAATAAGATTTCCACTCTCCATTAATCCTTTTCTCAATGTTATAGTTCCAATTGAGCTTGTGATGAATATCAATTCTGAGATACTTGTAAGAAGTCACTTGCGTAGGTACTCCAATATTACAATTTATATCTATTTTCCACCCCTCATTATTCTTAAACTCGGCAATGAATTTTTCGTATAACTTTATCGCGACAATTTTTCGTATAACTTTATCGCGACAGCTCTCAACTCAAACAGAACCTTTATTTCTAGGCACTACATAAAAATCTTTTCTAAAATACACAAAGCAACAAAATAGCTCAAAGTTATTATTACGACATTCCTTTGCAATTATCCTAAGTGTAAGGAGGTGTTTTGTGGTTGAATGATTCCATCTAAAACCTACTTGGACTTTAGCCCGCTTACCTTCCATTTCTATCCAATTATTGATCTTCTTTTCTAAGATAATACCATATAACTTAGCTAAGAGAGGTCTAATCATAATAGTCCAATAATTAGAGGGGTCATTTTTATCACCACTTTTGAAAATAGGAATAATGAGGATTTGAGTCCAAGGTGTAACAAACCCTTACTTGATCGTTAGATTAAAGAGTTTGTGGATGTGCGGGATGCGGACAAGCCCTCCAATTTTTAAGATTTTTGCTCGGTAGCCTTCAATGTCTTTGGATTTTCCATTTGCTAGGCACTTAACGCCTAAATCTATGTCTGCTAATGAGAAAACTTCTTTCGTTGAAAGAAGGGGTCTTGGGAGCCACCTTGGAGAGGTGTAGGAGATTTTCCTGCCTTTTACTTAGATAATGCCTTTTTTTTCTTTTAATTAAATATTTGTAGTGATTTATCTTGTTCATTTTTATCGAACCTGTAGTAGCTTGCTTAATTTATTTTCTCGCAACTTTACACTCTTGATCATACCAAGGTTTGGTTCTACTATTGCTCATTTTAGTCGAGACTTCAATAGAGAACTTGGTAATGGATGACGAGAGGGTTGTAGAAACATTATGGTAGATATTTTCTATATTCTCCATGCTAGATAAAGGGACTGGTTCTTTTTTTAGATTATGGAGAAAAATGTTAGCTTTATTTTATCGAAGATCAGGTTCTTTTGGAAATGATATTTTTCCTCCTTGGGATCGCTATGCATAGGAATATTGAGAGTTACAGTTAAAGGTCTATGATCAAAGTTAGGATCATGGTCATTGAAGATGTTGAAATCTATTGTATACAGGGATATTGGATATATTATAATCCACCACACTACTTCCAAGTCCATGGATACAAGTCATTTGGTTAGATTTTGGCCATTTAGTGACACCATTACAAATGATAAGATCTTGAGCAGTCAAAAATTTGACCAGCTCAGACCCAAATAGATTTGCACCTAGATCTTCAGAACTTCTTTTGTGTGTGTTATCTAGCTCAAGGTCTTTGTCTAACCAAAGAGGATTAGGGTTGGAATAGTTACTTAAAATAATAGTTTGGTTATTGGAAGTTCGAGCATTGAATTCACCCATCAAAATGATATTTCCTTCCTTCCTTAAAGAAGAAATATCATGTTTTAAATGATCATCATTAATGTCAGTGATCTCTATCCAAATAAATTGGTTGCAAGGGTCTTTCTTATAAATCCTAACATGTGGGGATATGTTCTTCCTAATGTAACAGGCTATACCCCCAATGCCTCTACAACATGAACATTTATTCCATATTGACCAGAGGACATATTCGTCTATATCGGGGACCTTGGACTCCTCGTGTTTCCAAGTTTCAACCAACAATATAATATCAATTTCGCTTGGGATTCAACTTAACTTAGGGTCTTTGCTCCATGGAAATCCTCGACAGTTCCAGGAGAAGATACGAAGTGTGTCAAATTATTATTTATTACTATCCTTTTGGTTTCTATATCTAATAAAAACTTTCATGTTTCTGATTATTTCCCATTTTTCCTTCTTCCTATCTCCTTTTACCTTTTGGACCTCCTTTCTTAATTCGTCCCAATCCTCTAGAATGAGGTCTTCATTTATAAATATCCCTGATCCTTTTAAACTTGATGTCTTACTGAGTATGTTGTATTTATCTTCAGTAGATCTAACCTTAACCCATATTATCCTTTATTTATTCTCAATTAGAATCCCCAACGTGTTTGCCTCTATGAGACCAGTAGTTTCAATTTGTAACCTATTGTGAAGTTATGTTCTTCTTGAAAATATGTTTATTATGGAGCATAGATTTTAACTCTATCTAGAGTTTAGCTTCTCCTTCTTCCCTACGTTTCTCTAAGGATTCTATATATTCATAAAGTTTATCCTTTCCTTCTTCCCTAGGTTTCTCTATTGACTCCATAAAATCATAAAGGTTTTGTAGGCTAAGTGTGCTACGTCTTCCTTTAACATTTTTTGGGAAATGCGGTGAATTACTCATATTTATGTAAAGGTATAAAAGTGTATATAGAAAAAACTATAACTAAAAATAGAAAACAAAATAAAAAATAAAATAAATTAAAAATTAAAAATTAAATTAAATTAAATTAAAATATATAAAAATAAAAAATAAAAGAGAGGGGGAAGAAGAGTATGCACCTAATTCACGAGAGTTTCACCAAGGGTTTTCACCTTAGAGTTTCACCTTTTACTGAGGGTTCTTTCATCGCATAATGTCCAAAATTTTAAACTAAAAATAAAAAAAATAAAAAAAATAGAGATGGGAGGAACGTATGCACCTAATTTAGAGCCCCCAAATGAAGATGCGCTTGGAGTGGAGTGCCCATTCAGGGTTTTCATCGTAAAGCTTCACCAAGGGTTTTCACTGCAGAAGAGTTTTACTGAAGGTTTTCACCTTAGAAGAGTTTTCACAATATACAAGAAAATAAATCCATAAGAAAACGATTTAAACAAACTCATGCCCATTGAGGGCTTCTTTCATCTACACATCATCTGTTCATGCATGACATCTCTTTGGTTTTGTGCTTGCTCAGTGACTGCTATGCCTACTTGACACACGAGTATCCTCTTCTTTTGCATTTTGCATTGCTAACTCTCCTGAGAACATAGGTTGCCATGTCGCTAACTAGGTTTCTCGACCAAATCCAAGAATCATGTTTACATAGTGCATATCCATTTCATTTTCCATTTTGTCCATCTTGGTGCTATGCTCCTGCGTTTTAATTTCAAAGTCTCCTAATTTTCTCTCTTATATTTTTAGGTGGCTAGTAATTGATGGCTGTCTCATGCCATCCATTTCATTCATTCTCCTCGACATTTTTTTTACATTGGAGATATTGTTAGACCCAGAGCCACCAAAACAAGGGAAGGTTGCCATTTTACTAACATTGATTTTAATTGCAGTGTAAGGCGTTTCTCCTCTAGTGAATTCTATGTTTTTTTTTGGCCTGAGGACGATTGACAGTCTTTGGTCATTGTTAGACGACCATCATGAGATCTTAGGTCATCGATTTCTCGTACTTTCTACCAGTCTTGTTATTCTTCTCTACCAGTCGTCCCGTCTTCATTCAAGGTTGATGTTGTGCGTTATACATGAGTTAATGAGCTTGGCTCTGACACACTGTTTTTTTCCAACGAACTGAAGCGAAAAACTTGAAAATACAGAAAACACGTAGATAAAAGTTATGATCAATTGTTTGAATGTCTTTCATTGTTATTACATCATGGAATGGCAAGATTCGATCAGTAGAACTAAAAGTCCCTATTGTACAGTGAAACCTAACATGTTCAAGCCTTTGTTCTTTTTATAAAGAGTTGTTTGGCACCAGAGGCAACAAATGGAGATCGAATTTTGGTCTGTGCACTGGGACCAACCAACCAATCTATGGTTTTAGACCGCGAAGGAAATCAAAAGTGGTGGTGGAGATGAAGACAATTGACAAAGTGGATAAAAAGGATAAGGTGGAGACAGTATTGCAAAGATTAATGGTGACAGAGGAGATGAAGTTAAGGATCAATCCAGTGAGTAAAGTTGATGCCGCATCTATATATTACAATGTATTAACAACGTGGAAAACCTAAATTCGTTTATTCAATTCTCTCTCGAATAATGTTGTTGTTTATTATTAGAAAACTACACTGAAAATGCTTTCGTATTTTTTTCACTAGAAAAAAATATACTATACTTTTAAATTAAAAATATAAAGAGAAATTAACATTTATAAAACATACTCCACTCCAGAAATATGACAAATTATCCATCACAACTACAAAGACTAACCAAAAACCTTCCAACACTCTAGAAATATGACAAATTATACATCACAACTACAAAGACTAACCAAAAGCCTTCCAACACTCTAGAAATATGACAAATTATCCATCACAACTACAAAGACTAACCAAAAACCTTCCAAAAACATACAACCTGTTTGGTTCAGCTGTTTACAAAACAAGTTATCCTCCATAAAAAAAAAAAAATAACTATCTAAAACCAACTAGATACACTACTCCAAACAACAATAAATATACCAAAAATATTTAAATACATTTATCCAAAATTAAACAACAAAAATACAATATTAATAACAATAAAGCTAACTTTTAACTTCACTTCAAAAAGTAGATAGATTTCCCTTAGATAGCACAATAGGACCATTTTTCACGACTCCATTCAATCTAATACATCTTTGAAAACTTAGAATGCTTTTGTTGTTCGTTTGTTATTATATAATATAATTTTCCATCATGTTGGATATATTCTTTTAAACATGAATTTAGAACGCTCGATTTGACATTGGGTCACTCTCGATGTTTGTTGATCAAGTATTTTTGGTACTTTTCACATGTAAAGCTACTTAGATTACCCCTTCTTTTTAAGAATGATAATTTAATACGAAGTTAATTAAACTAGCCATTGTCTTATGAAGGTGTAATAATATATCGATAATTTATTATTGGAAGGTTAAAAAGGCTATAAGTTTAGGAAACCATGGTTCTTTATTTGGTTGAACCTTCCATAAAGTGTGTTTGTTTGTGGGCATTTTCATTCATTCTTTTCATTAGATTTCACCTTGGTTTGGTGTTGCATGTTTCACACATTCAAGATAGCTCGAGTGAAATCATAAATGGACTATTAGTATGAATTTGTTGTTGGAGAGTTAAAAAGGTTGTAAGTTGAGGAAACTAGGGCTCTTTGTTTGTTTGTGAGCTTCTTCTAATACCACAACTTTCTAGTAGGGGTTTTTTCTTGTAGGCTTGACCATTCATTCTTCTCATTAGATTTCCCATTGATTTGGTGTTGCATGATTTAGACACTCAAGATAGCTTGAGTCAAAATCATAATTGTACTATTAGTATGAAGTTGTTGTTGGAGAGTTAAAGAGGTTGAGCGTTGATGAAACATGGCTCTTTGTTAGTATGTAGCCTTTTTTCTAAAAATCACAACCTTCTTGCAAGTGTGTTTTCTTATAGGCATGCCCATTCATTCTCCTCATTAGATTTCACCTTGGTTTGGTGTTTGCCTGAAAAACATAAAAAATGCTTGAACAACATAAAAATGCGATTAGTAACTTGAGAAAGGATCATATTTGAAACCTAGAGGAGGTATCACCTATTAATTCATATTCAAAGGCTAATGATTATAATGAGGTTGAATCTAGTTGTGTTTAAGAGGCCTATTTGAGTATTTTCTAGGAATACATTGAGAGCCCAACAATGGCTTGTTTGGATACATCGAAGGAATTCAAAGGGCAAGTTATTTGTAGTATCAATGAGCTATATGAGCATTGGAAGGAATGTATCCAAGATCAACATATCCATGGAAGTTTGAATATTATATTTATCCTTATTAGGTATTGTGGTGAACAAATTGAGAGCTCAAAACATAACAATGGATCCTTTACTCATTTGTGAAGGTTTTGGTTGGAGGGATGGCATTGAGGATCTGGTCTCTTCCAAGCATACAAAAATAGGCATACATCCTACTACCTATCCATGATTTTTTGATATTAAGCTACTTGATCTCCCGCATTAGACAATAGTAGCCCCATGATTTTCCTAAGATCATCCGGCCTAGATGTCCAAGGCACCTCAACCAACTTCCATCTCGAGAAATTGGGATGAAGAAGTTGTGTTCTTCTCATTTTGGGTCCTCAAAAGCATGATTGGAGATTGTGGCATATGCCAAAAGGAAGGGTCCAATATTTGGTGTGTCTTTGTGGAAGCTTTTGGGGAAATACAGAGTCTCTCTAGACCTTAAGGGTGTCGCCCATTGTTTTCCAAAGTGGATGGGTTTCAATTGGAAAATATAAGTTGGATGGTGCACAATTCCATTTAAATTTCAGAGCATAAATAGACCTTAAGTACATGTTTTAGTTTGATGGGGAAATTAGACCTTAAGTACATGTTTTAGTACCTTAAGTAAATGAAACACTTAAATATTCTAGATTCAAGTGAATATCAAAAAATGATTTTTTAGCTACAAGTTTAGCGCTAACCAAAGCTCTAGATCATGGTTAGTATTCAATCGCTTTTCTTCTTTCTGCATGTATTGCAATAACCATTTCCATTTCCACACACAAAACACATACATTTCAAAGGGAAAGTGAAATTATAACTATTGTAGACATGTAAGATCATTAATTATGCAGGATAAAAAGAGTAGTGGGATGTTTTGAATAACATTCAACCATTGATGTCAATAAGTTTACAATGTTGAATGTGGTTTTCATTGATGTCAAAGGAGTTCATTAATGACAAAGGAATGACAAAGGACATGACCAGAGGACAAGCTCAGTAAATGACAAAGGAATAACAAAGGAAGTGATGACATGACATGTATGACGATCATGGCATGTGAGATGAGGTTGCATAAAATGAAATTGACATGGTTAGAGTCATCATGATGTTCCCCATGATGTGGATGCTTCATTTTCCAAGTTTAGTGAAAGAAAGAATCCACCTTAGTTGATCTAGGGTTTGGAAAATTTGTCTAAGGGTCAACACAAATGTTCAGAAGGCCATTTTCAAATTCCTGCCAAATTATGTCCTTGTGTCATTAAATTTATCTAATGGGATCATTATGTTCCTTGGTGATTTGTCTATCTATCCATGGTTTTAGTTTCCTCTTTAGCGGTCACATGTGCAAGAAATAAACCTATCAAATTGAGAAAAATCATGTTTGTGTGTTAAAAAGTAAAATGCCCGCCAAGGAGAGAGGACGAGGTTTCAGAGGTTGAATTTGGCATGGATTAATTCAATATGGTGTTCCTCATATTTTGGATGCTTCACTCTCCAAGTTTGATGAAAATTAAAAATCACCTTGGTGACCTAGGGTTTGTTAAATTTGTTTAAGTGTTAAACACAGAAGGTGAAGATGGCATTTACAAATGCACGCTAGATGTGTTGCTTGTGAAAATAAATTTATCAAATGGAATGGGTCTATTATTTGGTGATGTGGACATCTAGTCATGGTATTAGTTTTCCCTCTAGTGATCACACTTGAGTCTGCCAAGTTGAGAAAAACTGTGTTTACATGTCTAAGTGTTAAACACAAGAAGTCTGAAATGTCATTTGGAAATGCACGCCATATACTATCTTTGTGTCAATAAATTCATAAAATGGTGTGGATCTATTCTTTGATGAGGTTTCCATCTATTCAAGGTCTCACGCTATCCTCTCGTCATCACACGTGTGAATATGGAACCTAACAACTAGGTGAAAAATCATGTTTTCCTTAAAGAAGAAAAATGGCAGCACAATGTTTCAAATGCCTGCACAAGGTTTATTTAATATGTTTGCATAGTAGGTGAATGATGCCCACAGATGTTGTGAAAAATACCTGTAGTTATGATAAAAGGTTTCTTGCATATATTGAGAAGGGTGAACATTGTTGGTTAAAATTAGAGAAACAAAATGCTATTAAAAAGAAATAAACATAGTTATAATATAAGTACATTGTGAAGAAAATGCCAACTATAATGTAAAAGGATTTTTTCATATGATGAGAAGGTTTTATGCTATCATTTGGAGAATTCCATATTGGTTAAACTCTGATAAATAAATTGTTTATCAATACATAATTAAATATGATGAAGCATTATTTAAATAATGTTTTTTTGAACTAACATAATCGAAATAAATTAAACGTGTGACTGTCAAAATAGAATGTATTATTCAATAATTAATAAACAAAAATATAATATCTTTTTTAAAGGGTGTGTTTGTGAAAAGACATGTTCCATAATGAAGAGATGTGATATATGATAGATAATTAGTAGATCAAGGAAAGAATTAGCGTGTCTCTATGGCTGAGAATGTAAAAGATAAAACAGTGAGACCAGAGAAACTATGAGATGGACAGAAGGAGTGTGTGCATGTTTAATATGAAGATTTGAAGGAGCATGGAGACCATAGAAGAAGAACAGAGAGATAATATGAATATCTAAAGAAGTGCAAAACATAAATTAGAGAATAAATAAAGAATAACAAAAGTGTCTATGGAGTCAAGATCAATGCAATAACAAGAAAAGATAGAGACAGAGATAGTAAAGAATTATCTGTGATAGGGTTGAAGAAAGAAGATCTCAAAGACTGATCAAATTGGAGTAGGGAGGTAGGGTGGTGCTATGGCAGGCTACAAGCTTGCAGGGGGTTATAGCCTCCTTCCATTAGCAACTGCTAAATAAGAGTGTTGAAGCATCCTTTCAGTTGGAACTGATAAAACAAGGTGATCATAGCCTCCTTCCAGTAGTGGCTAGAAAACAAGGTGTTGTAGCATCATTGTCTGTTGTTGTAACATCCCCTCATTACGCGACCAAAAAATGACAAACCATGAGTAAAAGGCATTGTAAGTATGAAATCTAGTTCATCAAAATTATAGATGAAATTTATAATTTCTAGGAGACTGAAAACGTGTGCGACTTAAACGATATTGGGGATGAATGTGACTAGGGGGAAAAGGGTAAAATGTATGTATAAGTACTTATCGAAATCATGGCATAGTTATAGAAGTGGAAACGTGGTTAAAAATACTATGATGGAATTAACTAGTTATACTAGTCGAAATCTTCCACGTTCTGTTATGATAAATAAATAAATAAAATCACACCTCGATTAAGCACTTTTGTTAGGCTATGAGTGGTTGTCTTTGGATATAAGAAGGCCATATTTTTTTTTAGTGTCCATATATATATGTATATATATATTATGAGACAAAGTTATATATATATATATATATATTATAAAGTTACATAGAAAATAAATAAACACTGTATTGTCTACATAGAAAAGAGAATATTCCAATAGCGATCTTTAAAAGGATTAGTTCTGGTTTAGAGATATTGGCGTAAATCTTGTCGGAAGATGTCTCCTTGTGTGAATCACCAAAATCCTTTTGTCATACCTTGTTCCTTCTGTTAGAGAACTGTTGAGACACAAATGGACAGACTGCCATTTGTCCCAGTTTTGTTGTGATTTCCGTAGGTTAACTAATGAGGTTATTGTTCTTTTAGAGTATATGTGGAAGATAGATCTAAAACAGAAGGGTTTTTTTTTGCAGTAGTTCAACTCAGAGAAGCATTTTTTTCTTCAGCGTTGTAGCTGGGAGAGACAACAAAGAGGAGGTTTTGCATACATTGGGAAATTTACTCGAAAACTTGGAGTGAGAACATCATATTACCAGGTCTACGATTTAATTATCTGAATCGAGTAAGAATTTCCATATCTTGTCTAAGTTTTATCTTAGCCTCTACATTTGGAATCATTCACTCGATGTGTTTATATTTTGAGATATGAAGTCAATTTTAAGTGGCGGCTCCCATGCTGTGATTCAAAATGCTAGATATGTTTAATTTTTTTTATCTGAACTCAATATTCAGAATTGGTTCCCAAGCTACAATTTAAACATATCTTATATGTTTCTAACTTTAGATCTGAACTCGATCTTCGCTATCTCCTTCAGCTATGAAATGTGGTTCTAGTATACCTTATAAGTATGTGATTTGATATATCTGAATCCCTCGTATTTTACGTCGGTTAATCGTGCTTTGGCATCGTTGTTTAATCCATATTCATTGTCACAAGCAACTGCATTTTCTCCAGCTGTTCAAAACTCGCTTAGATCGGTAGGGTTCTATAGAGTCCCCCCGATCTTGGGGGGTAGTGGGTCTCAGCACAGTGTTGGCAGTGTTAATCCTGGTGTTTTTGGGGTTTACGGTTCTTAAGAAGATAATATACAAGGCTTGAATGCATATCATATTTCGCAGCTTGGGAAATCTCCGTTGCCTTGAGCGACATAGTCGGGCAGCGGTTCTTTGGGTGGAATGCCTTCATATCTACCACATTAGGTTATGCGGGGGAATAGGTTTTATCACTTTATACGAAAAGCTAAAAGGATAACATGAATATAATGTTAATTATTATCTAGTTATTGCTTACGATTTTGGAATAATACATCGGTAGTGCCTATTTATTGCTAGATAATTTATGTGTGTTATCTCAAGGCTTTTCTTATTATATTACTTTCTAAGTTTACTTTAATAAAACTAACAGACCTTGATATCAATATGTATGTGCTCAGTATAATTTTTGTTAATTATATTAAATTATGCATGAGTACATGGTGTAGATGGATATGCTTACATGGTGATTAGTTTGTCCCTTACATGTTAACCAGAATTCCATTTGGAAATGTTGTTGTTAACATGGTTGTGATGAGTTGAGTCAATATTTTAGAATTGGCTTTGAAAATCATTTTCAATAAAGGCACTTCCATAGACCTACATTTGTGTAGACTATGTGCATGAGTATGTATTACTTAGAATGCATGTCACCTTGGGTTGCTTATGGTAACTTGAATATTTCTTGTTTTCTATCCATCATGTGGAAGTATAATGGTTTCATCAATTAAAATTGGGTTATATGAAGATGATAGAATATATATATATATATGAATGATTTTACGAAGATGATAGAATGTATATATATATATATATATATATATATNATTGAAATTCATACTTGGGGAGTTTTTATTTATTTCATCCATTTATGCAATATAGAGGACATAAGACATGTCCCTTTGTATTCATGAGTAAAGTTTGATGGAGGATTTTTCATGTTTAATAGTTTGTTTTTGCGACTAAGGATTTTAAGTCTCATACTCACTAGAACCAATATCTCTTTGACTTTAACACTATCTTAACTTGAAACTTGGAGAGTTTCTATTGTAACCTTGAACTTTAGTGGATTCGTCGCCTAGATCGGGGGTGGCTTCTAACATACAAACATACGTCACATAAAGCCTACTGTTGGGAGGAAAGTTGTAGACACGTTTTCAGTCGCCTAAATTAAAAAAAGTATTTGTAACAGCCCAATTCATTTATGGATGAAATTTACCTTTTTTATAAGACTTATGCCATGGAATTTGTGATTTTAATATGCTTGTTGAGTTATATAAAGTGGTGGTTGCAAGAGTTGTGTTTCAATGAGGGAAAATATTTGGAATAAATCTCATGGGATAAGAGTAAAATAAACTAGTTGATTATGCACATACCTTTTTCATTAGTTATTTAATAGTTAACCTTGTTATATGGATGTAATTTATCTTGTTCTAATATTATGTTGAGGTTGTATGCCTTCAAGTGGTGGATGTAGAAACTATGTCCCAAGGATGCGAATGACATCAAGGTAATAAAAGAAAGGGGTAATGTGTAATCCCTATCCCATTTGAGGGACAGTCTAGTGACTAATGTAACGGTTGCATCTATTTTAAATAAGATTCGTTCACGTAGAATCGTATTAGAGTGATTGTAGTTGACGTTTCTTACTTGTAAACAAAATGTGATTTTATATTTGAGGTATAAGTTCTTATCATTATTCTTGTACGAGTATGGTTATTAGTATAGCCTTCTTGTCAACTAGTCAATGGAATCTTAATCAAATTGATTTACAGTTTCTTATATGAATGGATGAAAATGATAGTAGTGTTTACAATTATGTGAGTTCACACTCTCAAGAGACTAACATAGTTGACTGGTATGGATAGAGTAAAAGAGAAAAAATTACCCCATTTTCTCAGAATTTACAGTGAGGAAGTACGGGTACGTTACAAATGGTGTAAGAGCTCAAGTTGCAACACTTGGTCCTTTATGGGCGGAATGAAAATCAGAAGGTACAAGTTGGATAAAATAATGGTTGGTTGGTTACAGATAACACAAAGAAATAAGGTAAATATCGAGGAAGAATTTCCCTACGAGTCGCTTGTATTCTAAGGGATGAACTGTAAGTACATAACTAATCCATGTTGAACTCACTAATGTGATCATTAGAATGCATATTAAAGAAAGTATAAAATAAGATAATTATTTATTTTATATGTCTTTTTCCTTGTCATGATGAATGGACGATAAAATTTGAAATTCATTTAGTAGGAGATGCAATGACGAAGGCAAACCAACCTTGCAGCTTTTGCGTGATAGGAAGTAAATGAGGGGTGAAAAGTTCCTTCGAAAAACCTATTTATGGACGAGGATTACGCTCGAACAAGAGCGACCAATTGGTCATCTAAAGCAAGATAAGTACCATTTCTAGGTTTTGAGTATAAACATGATTCTTATAAAGATAAATCTGGTTAGCATCGAAAGGTCAGGACAACAGATGGATGACTACTTGATATTTAGTTTGAAGAAATAATTGACCCATTTTGTTGTATGTTATTGGTAAATGATCAATTGTGTTGTAAAACTAAGTGATCAAATAGAACATATTTGGAATTGATTATTAGAGTTAAAACCACTTATGAGTAAGTGGCGAGTTTAGTCTTATTAACTTGGTATGGGTATATGATTATATGAAAAGCTAAGAGAAAGTCTTCTATGACTAAAATTTTCACCTTATGACTATGTTATGAAATGTCGCACTAACAAATAGTCTTGGATACAATTAGTATTTTCTATGACATTATGAAAAACGAGAACATTGGCATTGTTCATTGTTGTAGTTGAGTTTTAACAAAAGAAGCTCACTTGGAAAGTTGGGTAACGATGGTAGAGGTATGTACTTTTACGATTGTACATATACAAATCAAATAAAATGAATATAAATTATGTTAAAAGTGCACAAGTATAAATACCAATATTATACCATTGTTATGCAAGGAATGGGGTGATTTAAATCATTATATTGCACTTATGAATTTTAATTAGGCAAGAAATCAATTGCTTATGACTATTTAGAAAAAAAAACATATAAAGTTGAATGAAACTATTTATCAGTGGGAACCGTTACACTAAATGTTAATTGTTATACAATTTGATATTATGACTAACTATTCATGGCGAAGTGCAAGCATCACGGACTTGGTTATGGCAATGATATAAAGAGCCATGATAGGAACCAAAGTTCCATGGCTACAAGCAACCAAATGACATGAGAGACATTGGCACATGTGAAACTAAAAAGAAGAATGTAAAAGACGTACATGTTTACATAGATGTACCATAGGTACATGTTTCCCCTCAACCAGCTAAGCACCAGTATGCCTTTATGGGGATGCCTAGGTGCAAGACATTTGGTTAGAATTCTTTCCGTATGAATTTATGCTGTAAGATACTATCACAAGAGTAGGGGCTCCGTGAAGAACCTCCAGGTATCATGGTGTTTGGGAACGTAAGCGCTTGAGCTTGGTGAAGCGCCCTCAATAGAACATGTAGGAGATATGCACGAGAAGGGGTATCATCCTCATGTTGGGTAGCTTGTATTAGTACTTGGAGTATTGTCGGCATTGTGTTTGTGTGAAGCACCCTGAATAGCACAAGTAGGAGATATGCCCAAGAAGGGGTACCATCCTCGTGTTGGGTAGCTTGGATTAGTACTTGGAGTACTGTTGGCACTTTGTTTGTTTGAAGCACCCTGCATAGTATAGGTAGGAGATACACTCGAGAAGGGGTATAGTCCTCATGTTGGGTAGCTTGGATTAGTACTCGGAGTACTGTTGGAACTATATTTGTTTGGATGGAGGGCATCTAAGAGGAGCCATAAGGCATTCAATAATACTTGTAAAAAGTATATGCGCTTTCGTTCCTATGAGGTAATGTGCTTATCTATCGATAAATAGAGTAAACAGGAATAATTGAACCATTGTAAATGTTATGAATACTCAAGTAGGAAAAAATTACCTTAAGGGAAAAGGTGAATGGTACATTTTACAAGGTTATTGCTTGAAATAACATGAAATAGATGATGCTAACTTGTGGTTGAAACAGATGTCTACATCAAGTTGAGAACCAGTTAAAGCACCCAAATACTGGAGGTAAAAGACATCCTTCAAAAGATAAGTACAATTGAATTACTCATGAATTCTTTTGATGGAATGTTGTATTAGACCTTTTTATAAGGATAAAAGCATAAACAAAGACTAAAATATGTTTTGTGAATTGCAATGGTTGTGTTGCAGAAAGGACTTGTTGTTTATATTCTAAGTTCGATTAATAATTTACGATATGTTTATTGAATAAATTATGGAAAACCTAGTTTTGTTGCACAAAAGTGCAGGTTATGAAGGATAAAAGCAAGTGGGAATCGCAAAATATTGAAGATGATCAAAGCAAACAAGGAAAAGAGAACAAAAGGGTGAACTCATGAGCAAAAGACAAACTGTTAAAAAGCATGAACACCAAGGACGGTGTTAATTCTAAGGGGGAGAGGATGTAACATCCCCTCGGTATGTGACCGAAAAATGACAAAGCATGAGTAAAAGGAATTGTAAGTATGAAATCTAGCTCATCAAAATTATAAATGAAATTTATAATTGCTAGGAGACTGAAAACGTGTGCGACTTAAATGATAATGGGGACAAATCCACTAGGGGGAAAGGGGTAAAATGTATGTATAAGTAATTATCGAAATCATGGCATAGTTAGAGAAGTGGAAAAGTGGTTAAAAGTACTATGATGGAATTAACTAGTTATACCGGTTGAAATATTCCACGTTCTGTTATGATAAATAAATAAATAAAATCACACCTCGATTAAGCACTTTTGTTAAGCTATGAGTGGTTATCTTTGAATATAAGAAGGCCGTATTTTATTTAGTGTCCATATATATATGTATATATATATTGTAAAGTTACATAGAAAATAAATAAACAATGCATTGTCTACATAGAAGAGAGAATATTCCAATAACGATCTTTAAAAGGATTAGTTTTGGTTTAGAGATATTGGCGGAAATATTGTTTAAAGATGTCTCCTTGTGTGAATCACCAAAATCCTTTAGTCATATCTTATTCCTTATATTAGAGAACTGTTGAGACACAAATGGATAGACTGCCATTTGTCCCAGTTTTGTTGGGATTTCCGTAGGTTAACTAATGAGGTCATTGTCACTTTTAGAGTATATATGAAAGCAAGATCTAAAACAGAAAGGGGGTTTCTTTTTCTGCAGTAATTCAACTTGCAGTTCAGCATTTTATTTCTCTAGCGTTGTAGCCGGGAGATACAACCAAGAGGAGGTTTTGCATCACATTGGGAAATCTACTGGGAAACTTCAAGTGAGAACATCATACTACTAGGTCTACGATTTGACTATCTGAATCGAGTAAGCATTTCCATATCTTGTCTGAGTTTTATCTTAGCCTCTGCATTTGGAATCATTCACTGGATCTATTTATATTTCTAGATATAAATTCAGTGTTCAGTGGCGGCTCTCGTGCTATGATTCAAAATGATGGATATGTTTCTAACTTTAGATCCGAACTCGATCTTCTCTATCTCCTTCAGTTTCGAACTGTGGTTCTAGTATACCTTATAAGTATGTGATTTGATAGATCTGAATCCCTCGGATTTTACGTCGGTTAATCCTGCTTTGGCATCACCATTTAATCCATCTTCGTTGTCGCAAGTGGCTGCATTTCACCATCTGTTCAGAACTTGCTTGGATCGGCAGGGTTCTATGAATTCCCCTCGAGCTTTGGGGGGTATGGGTCTCGGCACGGTGTTGGAAGTGTTAATCTCGGTGTTCTTGGGTTTTACGGTTCTTAGGTAGCTTCTCTACAAGGCTTGAATGCATATCATAATTCANGGTTATGGGTCTCGGCACGGTGTTGGAAGTGTTAATCTCGGTGTTCTTGGGTTTTACGGTTCTTAGGTAGCTTCTCTACAAGGCTTGAATGCATATCATAATTCACAGCTTGGGTGATCTCCGTTTCCTTGAGCGATACAATTAGGCGGCGGTTCTTTGGGTGGAATGCCTTCATGTCTACCACATTAGGTTATGCCGGGGAATAGGTTTTACCCATTTATACGAAAGGACAAAAGGATAAACATGAATATAATGTTAATCATTATCTAGTTATTGCTTACGATGTTGGAATAATACATCGGTAGTGCCTATTTATTGCTAGATAATTTATGTGTGTTATCTCAAGGCTTTTCTTGTTATATTACTTTCTAGGTTTACTTTTATAAAAATAATAGACCTTGATATCAGTATGTATGTGCTCAGTATATTTTTTGTTAATTATACTAAATTATGCATGAGTACATGGTGTAGATGGATATGCTTACATAGTGATTAGTTTGTCGCTAACATGTTAACCAGAATTCCGTTTGGAAACATTGTTGTTAACATGAATGTGATGAGTTGAGTCAATATTATAGAATTTTCTTTGGCATTTTCAATAAAGGCACTTCCATAGACCCACATTTGCGTAGACTATGTGTATGAGTATGTATTACTTAGCATGCATGTCACCTTGGATTGCTTATGGTACATAGAATCTTTCTTGTTTTCTATCCATCATGTGGAAGTATAATGGTTTCATCCTGTTGAGGCCTGGAAATTCGCAGGCGACAACAGTAAGGGATTCTCCCCAATCAACGTTCCCAACTAGCCCGTTGATTGTTTGGTATAGGGAATCTGTTCGGTTTACGGTCCGGCTACCGTAGGTCAAAGTAACAAACAAGGGTTTTACTGGTTGCGGCCCGGTCCACCGGAATTTGTATTTTGACTTAAGTATGAAATGCAAATTGCTAACTAAATGCAGGGTAGTGAAGGATGCAAGGAGCATTCACAAAGTGATGCACAGGTTCTTACCTCTTGTCTTAGGCTCACCATGCATCTAAAACACTCATGCAAAAATGACAAGACTACCTATCTAAATGCCTACCTATCTATCTACCTATCCTATCCCCAGGGATCCAACTTGTGATTAACATATATGAGTAATGTGGCTGTGCCCGCGTAATAAAAGCAATTACAGATAGATGGCATTATCTTTTACACACATGACATCGAAAAATATTACACAACCAGATAGCTAATTGTTTATGACAAGCATACATTACTCATGGTAGAGATTTCATAAAATGAATCAGAAATCATTAAACAAAGACATAGGTCATGAAGTTAGAACGATCTCACGATTCATGGATATAATGCTGAAAAACAAAGTAGTTCATCTTTCGATTATCCATGTCAAAACATTTGAAATCCCACCGATCTTCTTTCAACAGGCAAACTGTAACTTTATATTGCAAAAGGAAGTAGTTCTTCTTACAATAACTTTCCAGTCTTACTGGGGAAAAAAGCCCTTCTCTTCTCTACGTTTCCTATTTTTATACAAAAAGCAAAAATTGGTTGGGCTGCCCAAAGTGACCTTTGGGCTTCCCAACCCTTTTGTCTTCCCAACATTCCATTTTTTTCAAAAAACCTTTTACAAACTATTAAATTACAGCAAAGTTGACCGGTCCTTTTGAGAGGAGGGTCCCGCTTGGTTCTCCAAAAATTTTCTCCACGCTACTGCCTCAGCAGCGAGTCCTTCAAACGAGCTGGGCTCTAAAAACTGAATGCTTAGCTTGAACTTTTCAGCCTGGTTTTTAATGGCCTCTACCATGGTTGTGTTCAATCGCACCTGTTCTTCTAAGAGCTGCACACTGACGGTTGTGTGGCCTATTTCATTTTTCAGGATTTGGTCATCAATAGCTTTGATGCGTTGTACTCTGGCTTCTTCATCTTGTTGTCCTTTCTGCAACATTTCTACAAATGCATCATGATCAGGGAACTCATATAACCTCTGCTTGGCTTCTACCTGACATCGGTTGTAGGTAACCAGGGCTCTCCTGAAGAATTCTGTGCAGACTCCCTTGGTCTTCTTGACTGTTTTCTGGAAGTCTTCTGTAGTATTGATAGCAAATTCTATCAGATCATGGTCCCGTTTAAGGGCTTGTTTATCCTTGGATGGTAGTTCAGCTGGGGCTTCCTCATCGTTCTCCGCCCTGGCTATCCTTGTAGTCAGTACTTCGAGGATGTCTTGAGACCTGTCAACAAAATAAGAAGCGGTTTCCAAGATTTCTTCCAGTCAGCCATCAATCTGGAGGACCTGGCATCTTTCTTCTTCTAGAGCAGTTTGCAGGTGTAGCACTTTAGCTTTCTGGGCCAGGATGTGTTCTTTAACCGGCTGTAGATCGACCTGCTGTTCCTTTGCTGTCTCCAGCTCAGCAGTTAGAGAAGCCAGCCTCGCTTGCAGTTCCTGGGTGTATGAGGTATTGGACTCATAAATGACAGTCTGCTATGCCTCCAGCTCTTCCACTTTTGCCCTCAACTGCTCCTTTTCATTCTTTAAGTCTTGAATTGCCTGCTGTACACTTTCCAGAGCCTCATGTGCTGCCTCCTTGGCCTGTGCTTCTACCTGGATGGCGTAGATTTCACTCTTTGTGGCCTCCATTTCTCTCAACACATGTTCATATTTTATTTTAAGTCTATTGCCTTCTTCCCTTTCTTTTCTCAGGGTGTCCTTAAGCTGAGAGGAGGTCTTCTTGGATGACTCTATTTCCATCATCATTCTGTCTATATTAT
>LPNX010136752.1:500525-532186 GCA_001517045.1 Pseudotsuga menziesii
CTTTCAGAAGATAAGCGCGTGCAGAGGCATAATAAAATGCTTACAGATTTCTCGGTAATAGCTATGGTACTGATGAGCCCCCAGTAGTTTAGAGGCTGCATATACGGGCATTCTTGTCCTATCCCAAACACATTTGAGCCCGGGGAAAGGCTAGTGGCATATTATGCAGTCTATCAGAATGGAACTCATGTAGAACTCAAATTTTTTTTGGGCTTCTCCTCCTCCCAGGGCTGCAGCTACACAAGAAGAGAGACTACTTGATACTAGGCTGGCCCAGTTGAATATTGTTCCTTCTGTGGCCACATGAAACATAAGAGGTATCCACTCCAATTTGAAGAGTCTACCATTGGCTCTTCCAAAGATCCGGTTCAGCATCAAGGCTATAAACCTGTAAGGAGCTCTTAAGCTCACTGTGTCATAGTCCTCAGTTGCTCTGTGTCTATAAAGCTTTCCTGGTAAGAGCATTCTTCTCAGGGTTTCCACTAAATCCATCCTGAGGTTCTCTAACCAATCGTTTGACAGGAAGACTTGGGGCTCTGGCAGGTGGTAAGCCAATGCCTCATATCCAGGGCTAAATGCAGCATAGCCCTGACCTTCAACATTTCCCATCAGCATTGTGTTGTTATTCGTGTGTGGTAGAATCCATCTCATCACATCAGAGCAAGGGAACAGCTCTGGTCTTGTAGCCACCTTCATGATGGCGGATTTTTCAATGTTGGCGTAAATAGGTTCTTCCTCAAGACCCGTGTCTGGGACTTCCCTACGGGAAATCAGTCTGTATATCTCGCCCCATTTGTATTCAGGCTCAATACCAGAGATACATTGGGTATCCTCATATATATACTCCTTCTGTGGGACGACCTCTATTGCCGTTTGTTCTTCGACCGCAGGGGCCTTTCTCTTCTGCCTCTTAGACATTGTAAATTCTTCCTGCAATGTAAAAAACATTATAACATTTAAGCAGTTTGAATTTGTGAACATTGTGCAGCAATACATCCTTTCTCAAATGCATCATAATTGTGACCAGTCCATAAAATCAAATCATAAGTCTCTCATACTGAACAATCAAACTAGCATGCAATACTGTGCAATGTGCCATTATCTTATGCATAGTATGGTAATGTTCAATGCAACAAATACATATATTGTTCAACCTTATGATGCCTTGAGACTATGGGTGCACCATCTTATGATCCGATCTATATGAGCAAGCGTATCAATCATACTTATGCCAGGATTAAACCTACACTATTATGTGACCTGCCACTTTCTCATGATAGCGATACATTGAAGAAAAACATTGTAAATTATATGCAGGTGCAGTATTCAATTATCATTCTATTTCCTAGCAAACACAGAGAAGAATTAAAACATCAAGCTTGCGCCCATCAACACTTCAGTCCTACAGCCCAGCAGACACATCACAAAGGAGACGCGTGCGACTGGCAGCGAAAAAATTACATTAAGCTGATAGTACATTTTACCCTCCTCGGTGGGACGTAACCACATTTCTGCACAGGGTATCAAAACACGACCCACGCTATCCTCCATAAACACAGTATTATCAGCGACATACCCCCTCTACCCTACTAGGGTTTTAGGCGACAAAAAGAAAAAGGGTCACGAAGGATGGCACAAGCAACCCCGGCTAGGTTCGACCGTGAAACTTCTCAAAACCCTATTCCCCCCGGTCAACTGTAGGTTCGACCTTCTGCCTCGTCGAGGTTGCGAAAGAATGTGCGAGCGGGACGGCTAAAGTCCACAGGCTGGGAATGCACCACTGAAATCCATAAACTACCAAACCCCCACTGCAGCGCCCAAAATCCAACCACCCCCTTGTCTATCATGGCCGTGCAGCAAGTTTTGGCGTAGACGACGTAATGGCCGTCTGCGCCTAAACCTTTCAACCCCTGTGCGCGCAAAGCATCGACTAAAAGCGAAGAGCAAAAGGCTTAAATGGTCAATAGCCCCTCTCACCCTAGGTTAATATAAAACTAAATTGTACAAACTTGAGTCCTAGCTGTACGAGGGAAACGTCGGGGACCCCAAAACATGGGAGAAAATCAAAACCGCTCAAATGCAAATGGGAAAAAGACGGAAAAAACCTACCTGGCGATCCAGCAAAAAACGAGCTGATGACGGTTGGAATTCTACTCTTGCCACCTAGAAGCTGGTACAATGACAGCTAGACCTTCACGCACCCCAAAGATCGACAGCTCAATGCTATACACACTGCGACAGCGCTCGGCAATAAACAAACAATACAAAACCCAAACCATCGCACTGTATAATATAAAAAACACCACACGTGCGAGAGCATTTAAATCGAGCGCGAAACGAAAGTTGCGTTGGGCGATTAGAGCTTCAGTCCCTCCGCAACGGCGGATGGTCCACAACATTAACTCACCCGCACGGCTAAAATAGAACGCGTGAACTACACTCGAGCGCTGGTGGGTACCTTGATCGGATGACCAGGAATCCGAACCCTCCGCAACGGCGGGCCCTCAGAGCATGATACCATCCGCAACGGAGGAGGAAGTGATGGCCGAACGCTCTGATACAAAAGCCGAGAGACACACAAAGCACACATCGGAGCGCTACAGAAAGTCAAACCTGCCAAGGTCCGCAACGTCGACAGTCCGGATGAAAGATACATCCGCAATGGCGGAAAACATGATGGTGAAAGGCCTCGATATGAAGTCGAAGGATAAGAGCCTATCATGATCCGCAACGTCGGACGAGGGAGAATTTAAACCCCTCCGATAAAGAACCAAAAACCACCCGATAGAGAATCAAAACTCGCGTGCAACGGTCAGAGCGAAAAGGAAAGTTTAAACCCAGAAAAATCCCGCAACGTCGGAGGGAAAAAGACAATCAAGATCTGAAATCCACCCGCAACGGCGGGACAGTCAAACAAATTAACTCCCGATACAGGAAGGTTTTGAAAGATATGCAACACGACGAGGAACTCAATTAAAGATGGGATTATTTAAAACATTGAAATGAGGAGAAACCAATCGATTGACACCAACCCCAAGTGCTGGAAGACGCTTCAGCAAATCATAGACCCAAAATCAATAGGCTGAAATCAAGGAACAAAACGACTAATTCAAAGTAAAGGAGGGCCCCAAATTTTTTTAGAATTTTGGGAAAATGTTGCAGCTGCAACACATCCATTAACATTGGGTTATATGAAGATGATAGAATATATATATATATATATATATATATATATATATATGAATGAATTTTTTATGTTAGTGAGCCTTTTTATATTAAATCTTTTTCTTAGGCTTATTGTGAGGATTTTACTTAAGGTTATTTGAAATTCATACATGGGGAGTTTTTTTTTTTATTTCATCCATTTATGCAGTATAGAGGACATAGGACATGTCTGTTTGTATTCATGAGTAAAGTTTGATGGAGGATTTTTCATGTTTAATAGTTTGTTATGGTGAATAAGGATTTTAAGTCTCATAATCACTAGAACCAATGTCTCTTTGACTTTAACACTATCTTAACTTGAAACTTGGAGAGTTTCTGTTGTAACCTTGAACTTTAGTGGATTCGTCGCCCAGATCGGGGGTGGCTTCTAACATACAAACATACGTCACATAAAGCCTACTGTTGGGAGGAAAGTTGTAGACACATTTTCAGTCGCCTAAATTAAAAAAAGTATTTGTAACAGCCAGATTTGTTTATGGATGAAATTTACCTTTTTTATAAGACTTATGCCATGGAATTTGTGATTTTAATATGCTTGTTGACTTATATAAAGAGGTGGTTGCAAGAGTTGTGTTTCAATGAGGGAAAATATTTGGAATAAATCTCATGGGATAAGAGTAAAATAAATTAGTTGATTATGCACATACCTTTTTCATTTGTTATTTAACAGTTAACCTTGCTATATGGATGTAATTTATCTTGTTCTAATATTATGTTGAGGTTGTATGACTTCAAGTGGTGGATGTAGAAACTGTGTCCCAAGGATGCGAACGGCATCAAGGTAATAAAAGAAAAGGGTAATGTGTAATCACTATCCCATTTGAGGGACAGTCTAGCGACTAATGTAACAGTTGCATCTATTTTAAATAAGATTCGCTCACGTAGAATCGTATTAGAGTGATTGTAGTTGACGTTTCTTACTTGTAAACAAAATGTGATTTTATATTTGAGGTATAAGTTCTTATCATTATTCTTGTACTAGTATGGTTATTAGTATAGCCTTCTTGTCAACTACTCAATGGAATCTTAATCAAATTGATTTACATTTTCTTACATGAATGGATGAAAATGATAGTAGTGTTTACAATTATGTGAGTTCACACTCTTAAGAGACTAACATAGTTAACTGGTATTGATAGAGTAAAAGTGAAAAATTTACCCCATTTTCTCAGAATTTAGAGTGAGGAGTTATGGGTACGTTATAGTTGTAGCAGGAAGAAACCGAAGTTTTTTAGCATCATTATCTGTTGAAGCAGGTAGAGCTAAGGTGCTGCAGAATCCTTTAGTTGTAGCTGAGAACATTGGGTATTGGAGTCTACAGCAAGTTGTTGCTTGCAAAAACAATTTTAAATTTAATTTTGCAGTTATAGAAAGAGTTTGTGGTTTTCCCAATTGGGATTTCACGATAAAATCTGTATTCTATGTATCTTATTGATTTTGCGTGTTAATGAATAAGTCAAAAGTGGGTTTAACTGTTAAAAGTTATGAATACTGATTCAATACCCCCAATCTTATTATTATCCAATATTCCAAAATAAAAAACATAGAATTTGATTTGATTTGATTAGGTTTACAACGAAGTATTATTATAAACCTAGTTGCAATACAAAAAAAACTTTTAAAAAACTTTTCAACTCAATACTCTAGATGAATAAGATTGAAACTGATTGTATTGAGATCCCAAGAGAATATATTTATGATGTAGTGTAACACTAATAAAAAAGAAAAAATTATGAATATTGTAAACAAAATTTCACTCTGCTTACAAATTACAACATTATATTCCCATTTACATCAATGAATATGAGAGAAACATCTGTAGATGAAAATTGAAAATAATCTTCCAATAGCATTATAATAAAATGAAAATTGAAGTCATAACTCCAATAAGTTCAACTTGTCCACTTTAAAAAAACATTCCACATGACCTTAGAAAATACTTCATACATTACAGGATATTTTGAAGACCAAATGTTAGCAACACAACATTATAGAATAATTTGAAGGAAACACTTCTTTACAACAACAACCACATCTTCCAGTTGCCTTAACACTTCAAAGCATTTACTTCTTTCCATAGCATAAACTAACCAATTTATCCCATCTTTGACCCGCAAATGTAGCAATAATATTTGTTCATAAAACATGATATTAATAATAATAAACATACAGTACTTCAACTATTTTATTTTCTCCAAGTGTGGTTGTTTTAACATAAACTTTTAACTTTCATCATGGAATTAGGCAAGCCACATGGAAAATTTTTACATCTTACATTTTACATTTGAGATCTTACCCATCATATGAAGAAATTACTTGAAACATATATGGCCTTTCATTCAACTCTTTTAAGTCCAAATATCTTTATAGTTCTTCAACAGACACAGCTCCTAGAAGATCCTATGGTGAATACATAATCATAGGAAGAAATAATATATGAAAATATGTTGGAATAATTATCCTCAACTAGTTTCGATCCCAAATCTGGGACCATATTCAGGAGGTTTTTATTATTAAATTAATCTCTCGCAGTTACAATTAAATACAATGGAGCACCAATTAGAGTTTTGACTCTTGGGATTCCATAACAAAAAATGTAATCATTTAGCGAGTCTTGGAATGCCAAGATCAATATGAGACTTTTCCATCACTTGGAATTTTCTTGTAATTGTTGAATAATTGGTTTCCATGCATCCTTGATTTTAAGACCTTCATCTTTGTTGATCTTATTTTGATCGAGATCGATTTCGGGGAATTCACACACTTTTATTTTCGTGTAATGGTCAATATTTGTTATTATTCTAGAGTTGTCAAATCGAATAAGATGACCTGAGTTATGCGAGTGTTCAACCAGGGACAATGTCTTTATGTCCTAGCAATGCTCTTTGACTCTATCCTATAGAAATATGCCTATTTCTCCAATATAGTATTTTCCACACAAGCAAGGAATGGTGTAAACACATTTTTGAAGCTTAGGGTCAATGATGTCTTTTACATAATCCAACATGGATCTAAGAGTGTTTGGCGGAGAGAAAACTACTCTAATATCACCTTTCTTAAGTATTTTTTCCAATCTATCTGTGGTACTTTTATGTAAGGGAGAGTAACTATTTTTCCTTCATTTTACTTGTGAGTGTTATGCTTACCCCTCTTTGATTTGAAGACAAGCTTCCTGAATTGATGTTCCTAATATCCATTGTTCTTGAAAATTAACTCCTCTTTTATGTGATCATCATCAGAAACCCTCATAGATATTGTCACCAACGTGTTGATGATGCCCAGCTTTTGCGCAGATGGTGATGTGAATTTGCGCAGAGATACATATAAGTGTGTTCTTTTTCTTTTGGTGTACTCAATGGGATATGGAACCATTATCCTTCTTCGAGATAAGGATGTATAAAAATGGAATGATATTATTGTCTTCAAATTCCATAGTGAATTTTATGCTCTCAACTTGATCATTCAAATGGTATTTGAATTTTCCCAAGCCTTATTTTCCATGTGGCCATAGTATGTGTGTCATCCCTGAATATTTTTCAAATTTTTGGCTTCATAGGAAAGGAACCAATAACTGGATTTTCACTGTGGGCTACCTTTCTTTATCTCTCTGTTTGTTTCTACGTGATAGACGATCTATGTAGCGAAGTGTAGTGAATTAGTGGTTATTATTGTTTTTTCTATGTTACTAGAAACGGGAAACAGAACGGTAGGAAAAAGGGAGTTTATAGGTTTTTCAAAAACGAGGAGGGAGAAAAACAACAAAATTAAAAATAAAGAAGAAATATAAAATAATCTTTTCTTTTGGCTATGCAGCCCCCTTCACAGCGAAATATACATCATTGTAATGTAAAAATGAAGCTGCTATGTTTTCATGTATATTAGTTTCTCTTTCTAAAATCCTTTTTTTAATCAATAATTTTATTTCAATATGTTTTACTTCTTAACTTTTATAAGAATTATTAAATGGTTTTCTTAATCAAAAATCTTGTTTTAATATGTTTTACTTCTTTTTTTTTTACTTCAATAAGAATCTTATTTCTTATTTAAAGTTCATGCCTATTTCTATACTAGGAAATAGCATTCTCTTATTATTTTCACACCTTTTAAATTTCAGATATAAAATATAATTAATAATTTTGAGGATATGTGTTAAACTAATATTTATCTATTTGAGTTTTAAATCCAATTGCAGGTTTTTAAAGAGAGGTGACCTTTAGTTTACTTTCAATTCTTAATTTATAAACCCAATATAAATATTTTCCATCCTTTTCCAAATGTCATTAGTCTTCCACCACTTTGCTCTTTAATATCTGAAGTTACACCTGATATCTAGTTTTATGTTTGATGCTATTTCTAATACTATTTATTGCTACTAATGGCGTTGCATGATTTGTATATGTCAATTGAGTCGGTGGTTACCACAACAATGAAAATTCATGGTGAACTAACATTACAAGCCTGAAAATATAACATGAGTTGTAAAGAAAACTAATGCAAGACAACAACAAAAAATTGATTCTGTACCAGATAAAACTGATCCAGAACCTATTGGAAATATTAATTACTTGTAAATCCGTATCTGATCTCAGTCGACTCTGTCAGAGTCCGTATGAGATCAGATCTTGTCAATCATTCTAACAAGAGTGAAGACTCCACGATTCGACAATCTAAACCAGTCAAATTAATTTCTGAAGCTAAGTTTGTTAGGTAGATAGTTATTACAGCCATTAATGGCAAGTCTGTAGATTCACCTAGAAGCAATTTTTAGGTTTCCTATAAATAGTAGAAGAAGATTGTACATCAAGTTAGACAGTAGAACTCACGAGAGAACTTCAAGGTGAGAAAAAGAGAGAAAGTGAAGTTGAAGCTCAAGCTTCTATGTATGTGATTCTGTCAAAGAGTTGAAGCTCTATAAAAAGACCAGTCAGCGAGCCAACAAGTTTGGATCGACAAGTTTAAGTTTGTATTTCATTTTGTTACTTCCAGACAAGTTATATAAGTCAAAATAGTTTATGGTTGAATGCATATTTATGTAGCTGCACAATCTTTCGAGAGTTACTTGTGTAAATGTTGTTTACAATTACGGTTGAGTGAAAGAAAAAGAATCCATAAATTTCCCTCTCTGTGAAAGTTCCATGTTTTATGACAAAGTGGTCGAGTCAAGTCTTCCTAAATATTTGGGTATATGTTTTTATAAGTTCTCTAGAATTGTTATTGTGTCCATTTTTACTTCATCTTACCGGCGGGTGAAAAGGATTTATAATTTCTTAAGTCTTTTAGACTAACAGATATCATTTGCAAATTTCGACTAAAACCAAGCCAAAGTAAACCGACAAGGTCGGTTGAGTAAAACTGACTAGTAGTCGAAGAGGTCAAGCTGACTAGTGGTCTAAGTGAAGTTATCAACAAGTGGTCGAATTAAAACCCATCGGTAGAACCGACAAGTAAGAACTTGTCAAGGTAAAAGAGTCGAGTCGAAAGTCCGACCATCTGGAAGACTTGTCTAGTCAGTTTCACCTAAGAAGAAAAAAGAAAAAGAGGTCGAAAATTAATTTTATTAACTGAGCAGTAAACTCAAGTTTAGTCGACTTGGTTTTGGCTAACTGGGATCAGAGCAAGGTTTATGAAAGAAGTATTGTCTTAAAAAGTGGACAAGTAATTTTCTAAGGAAAATAAAAAATTAAAAATGGCTTCCACTTCTGGTTCATTGCAAACTCCAATTTTTATAGGAAAGAATTATGAATATTGGTCTCTAACTATGAAGGCTTTGTTTAGAGGTGAATATGTCTGAGAGAAAATCCAGCATGGTTGTGTAGAACCAGCAGACATGACAGCATATAACAATCTCACACAAGCTAAGAAAGATGTCCTGAGTGAACAGAGGAAGAAAGATGGAAAAAATATGTTCTACATACACCAAGCCATGCATGAAAGAATACTCCCAAGAGTAGCAGCAAACTGCTAAGCAAGCATGGGACACATTGGAGACCACCTATCAAGGCTTGGGAAAGGTAAATACTTCCAAGTTGCAGATTCAGGGGGGTGTTAGGATTTATAATCCTCCCTTGACCAAACTGTCTATTAGATTGTTTTAGCCTAACTTAGGAGTTTTAATTAATTAATTAAGTCCTCTAATACCATTTGGTCCACATGGCCTAATGGGGCTACATTACCAATTACTAGAGTGTGGGGAACACTACTAGATGCTAACTTCCATAGGCTGCACTTGCATGCATCAGTTTAGGTGCCTCCTAGACCAATCCCTACATTTTAGGAGCCACTGGGAATCGCGGAACCGACCTCCTTAAGTCAGTTAGAGTTGGAACTAATTAAGCTTAGTTAATTTCTAGTTACATTTAGTTATATTACAATCAGTTCAGTTAGCACTAGTTATGCATGGCTGCATGTGTATTAGGCACCTACCACTTTAGTTAGACCGATTTAACTGTTTATTACTGATTGTGTGAGTTGTTTAGACATTTGGAGTTAACCATTTGGACTCTGATATTGATTGAGACATCCTAAGTCAGCTATTCAGTTAGGTACAGTCACATCCAATTGGTAGATTCGAATTCCTCCCTAATGGATTTGAATTCTTCCTTATTTAACTCTATTGTAACACCAAATTAATTAATGACAATGATACGATAATTTTCTGAGCTATACTCATTTGTTTCATGTGTGGTTTGATTTGTTCAATGTGTATCACCATTCCTCTTTTATTGCATCAATAATATTTGACTCATTGTTTGAATATCTAAATGGCACACCAATTTTAACATAAACACATCATTCATCACCCTCATAAATGTTGCAGGTGCATTACAAAGCCCAAAGGGAATTACCATACATTCATACAATCCCTATTTATTTTTAAAATCGGACTTCCAAATATGGTTGTCATGAATACGGATTTGATGATAGACACTTCGTAAGTCTAACTTAGTGAAAAATAATGGCATTCTTAAGTTGATCCAAAATACCATCAATTTGAGGAAGAGGATACATGTTCTTAATTGTGATTATGTTTAGTGCCCTGTAATCAACACACATACGCCATGTGCCATCCTTCTTTGGAACCAAAACAATCGGTAAACCACACGGAGAGGAACTTGGTCAAATGTCCCCTCTCTCAAGCAATTCCTGGACCTGTTTCTATTTCTCGGCAATCTCAATTAAAGAATACCTGTACATACCAATGCTAGGAAGAGGTGCATCCTCCTGTAAATGAATTTCATGTTGAATTTCTCTTTTAGGAGGTAACCCTTTAGGTTCTTGAAACAAAATATCATAATAACATACCACTTTAATAAAGTCCATTTTATGTTTTGGATCACAACCTTTAAAAGATTCAGTTTGTTCAACATATTTAGCTTTAACTATCATAAGAACAAAGTTCTTACTAGCATTTACCAACCTCTTCATTTGATTTGTAGAAACTAAAGAAAGATTAGTTTTCATCCGATGTACACGAACAATATATTCAATACCATCTTTAGTGAGAAGACACTTGTTATCTTCCCTGTAAAATATAGCATTCCTATCATAAATATATGGAGTACCGAACACAATACCACATATATCCAACGGGATCACATCTAGATCTACTTCATCAAGAAATCCAGAAGTACTGGAAAACCTAAGTCTACATTGTTTTGTAACTTACAAATGTGCATTATCACATACCCATCCAAGTGGACATGGTTTAGGGTGTCACTTAGTTTCCAGATGTAATTTCTTAACTATTTCTTCTGAAATGAGATTTGGTTGTGATCCACTATCAAAAAGAGTATCAATTTTTGTGTGTTTATAGATTACTCTAATATGAAATACCCCACTCCTCTTTCTTTCATCAATGACATGTTCATTCTTTGAAATAGAAGTAGAAGGATTTTTAGCTTGAATTCTTGTAGCAACCACCTTAGTTTCATCCCTAGAATCAGATCCCAAATCATGTTTGATTGCTACCACAATAGTATTTTTATCTTCTTTATTATGAAAATTCTCAGGCTTGAGTTTTGGATGAAGTTTCCAACATTTGGAAGCATCATGACCTTTTTTCTGACAATGAGTACATGTAGGTTTTTCTCCTTCTTTCTTCACTGTAGCTGTGTGTTGACCTTTTCCCTTTCCTTTAAATTTTTTTCCATCTGGTTTGAAAGGTTTCTTGGAAAAAATTTCCTTTGTATTCTTCCCCTTAGTTTCTATATGAGTTGCTTGAACACATACCTCTCTTCTGATCTTGATAAAACTCCTCTACCATTGTTTGCATTCTTATGAAATCTTTCAGAAATTCCTCTTCAGATGAGATTGGAGAAGATGTTTCTTCTCCTTTTGGTGAAGCCATTTCCCCTCTTCTTGAACCAATTTTTGGATCAAATTCTTTAAGTTCTCCTTCACCACATTGTACCATGTACCTTATTAACATCCACAAGCTCGCAATGCAATGGTTAAGTGAATCTAATACCAAACTTGATTTGAAATTTTAGGATATTTTTTAACCATATAAATTGCATGTGAAATTTGTATGTTAAAAAATCATAAGAAGGCTTAAAAACTGGAATTTTAAATGCCTAAATTAAACACATAAGCAAATAAAAAGTATGCAAACGATGAAATTTATAGACATCAGATGATAATGGAATTCATCCCTCCTGGGCTACATCTCTGGGATACTTCCAGTGAGAAGGTCGATCTTATTAAGTCTTCAAAGCTTACATACATGGGTTTCTGGAACCACTTCTATTTTTTGTTAGTCAACAATGAAAATAGACAACACCAATGCGATCCTCTTGAAATTTCGAGAAAAATGAGTATAAAGTCGACTATTTTTTCCTGAGGACTGAGTCTGACACACATATTGAGATCACTCTTTGCCTTGCCTATACGGATTGTATGGACTATACTTCCCACCTCAAGATTCGTGCACATTAATGTATGTACTTCCTTGGGATCTATTCCAAAAGTGGGCACCAAATTCTCTTTTTCGTGTCTCTGTACTGTGTTTAATTAATGTTTTTAGGCGCACGTGGAGGAGCCATGCGCCCCCCTTTTTGACCATTTTTTTGCTTTCAATTCAAAAGGGAAATATTTTTTTTCCCATACAACGAAAGGGTCGAGGCCCAGTGGTAAGTTCCTTATGTTGGTTGTTCGACAGTCATCGGATCCATCCCCACCGCTATGCACTTTGTTATGATTATATTGTGGCGGTATTGAATTGTTTGACCATTTGATGGCTCTTCATTGGTGCTTTGTTGTGGTGACACTTGGCATTTGTTTATTGGTTGGACCTTCCTCTTGGATGGTGACTTGGAGTTTCTCCGTCGGTTGGATTGTGGGTTATTTGTCATGTTAATTTGGAATAATATGAGGCCTTAGTGTTGTCCATGGGATCGTGGGCTATTCCCTTGATCTCGCCCCTTTTTCAAAATAAAATTTTGTTTAAACTTAAATACAAGTTTTACCCTTTACATATTAAGGACCACCCGCAAAATAAATGGCTAGTACTTAGAGAGGTGTGAAGGCATGGTGAATAAGAGGCCGGGTGTTTGATTCTCTCCACCTGCACAAAATTTTTGGTAAACCTGTAATGGATCGCCAACATGACTGCCACGTGGTAGCGCTTGATTGACCCACATGTCACCATACCTATCCACATGTTCGTATGTCTAGCTGCCACATCACATGTTCCTACCCACATTGCACCTTGTGGTGCTACCACGTGGTCTGATTGACCCACATGTCACCATACCAGTCCACATGTTTGTCTCTCTAGTTGCCACATCACATGTTCCTACCCACATTGCACCTTGTGGTGTTGCCACATGGTCTTCGTACACTAACTACACCTTCCACATGGCACATTGTGGGTGTGCCACGTGGCTCTTTTTTTTTCATTTTACAATCAAATTTAACCTTTTGCCAAATTTTCAAAACCCAATAACTTTTACATCCAGAGGTTGTTTCGCTCGATACAAACATCGTCGAAAATCTCTTGACGGGATCTTTGCATATGTAAGATTTAATTCACTTTTTGAAGGTTGTCATTCTGATTAAAATTTGATATCCTCTTGGATTATCCTCCTCCACTTGTAACACCCCTCCCAGGGATATTTTAGGATATCACAATTTACCATGGGGTATGCTAGCTACAACAATATGAGCTTGCAAGTTGCCATTTGTAGGAGAATTCCTTGGAATGTTTGGTTGCAAAACATCCAAAACATCAAAAACAAAAACATTGACACAAACCATTTCCCTAAAGTGTGCTTGTGCTCATGTCAGAAGGAGACTTTATGCTTTGAAATTTATGTGAAGATGGTATTGGCCCCTCCCTGAGGATCTTTTGATATATGCATGTTTGATGGGCAGGAGTTCATATTGTCCTACACACTGTCAATTCCCATAAAGAGGTTGACATTGCCAATTCCCTTCCCCCTATGTACATCAATGTTCACCATTTTGTGGGCCATTATTAGCAAAATTGGCCTTTCCCTAAGGCTAAAGAATAAGGAATTACTAGAAGAGGGAAAAGAAAGTTACAATTTTCTCAATTGAAGGGTGTATGGGACAATATTCATTGGGTTTGGTGAAATCCGGATTCGAGGTGGAGAATCTTACCAACTTACCTCATACCCTTATTAAAATTCTAACTCAACCATACCCCACACATGATTAACTATACTAAAAAAAAAATTCTATTCTCTTTATAAATAAGGAAATCAAACACAAAAAGCTGACATACTCATATAAAGGAGTGAATAAATATTTAAGTGGTTATAAAAGCATAATACTTAAGTAAGCCTATTCAACAATTACGGACTTAATCACTTATTTATGAGCATAAGATTAATCATATATTTTGAAAGTCAACAATGAATACTATTGTCCATAACCATACTAGTCACTTGGTAATTTGAATCATAAAAGCCACGCACTACATCTACTTGCACAAATGGAGAAACGTAAACTCCTTACATCATTTATGACACAAGCCATTGCCTTGAAGTGTGCTCGTGCTCATGTAGGGAGGAGACTTAATACTTTGAAATTTATGTGAAGATGGTACTAGCCCCCCTTGAGGATATTGTGATGTATGCACATTTGATGGCAAGGAGTTCAGATTGTCCTGCACACTATCAATTCCCATAAAGAGGCTAACATTGCAATTGCTCTTCCCCCTATGAACATCAATGTTTATCTATTTTCGGGGCCATTCTCATCCAGGTCAGCAATCACTAGGAGTTCATGCCAATTGTGTACCTTTGTACATGGGACCTCATGTAGAATATCTAGAGCTTCCTCCTTCATGTACCAGGGCACTTTTGATCTCAATATCTTAGCTAGAGGGAGCGTCGTATTGTTCGTCTATCTAGATTTTCCATCTAGGGTCTACCAATTATTTTCACACTAGTCCTCCTTAGAAATCACATGGACACCCTCTACCAGAATTGCTCATTCAACTAGAGGAGTTTTGGGGCCTAGGGTTTTGGTTGACGCAGGACAAACCCTGTATATTTCCTTATTTCTCCTTAGAGTCATTGCGAATCACCAATGAATCATACACAATTATTATGAATTAGGAGATGTTATTTACAATGATTAATTGTAAAAACAAGCATACTATAGTTAATTTCACTAGCAATGACATTTCTCTATTAATAAGGTTATAAATAAACATACCATGATATTTTAAGAAATTAAACTATGACATAGATAAAAAATTAAAATGGATGTAAACTATAAAAGAAAAAAAATTAAGATGGATACAAATTATGATAGATATCACAAAATTAAGATGAATATCTTTCCCTTGGCTAAAGATGTAACGACGCATGTTTTATTGAAGTACAATGCGTTAGATTCAAATTACCATGAAGCACAACAAAGTAAATTTATATTGTAAATACAATGAATGTACATAACAAAGGAATATCTCTTGTCCTTGGTTGAAGATACAATATCCATTCAATTGAAATGTAATAAGGGTACCATGTAATGCCTCTTGCACGAAGGTCATTGCCACAGAATTCGAAAGACAAGTTGCTAATGTAAATATAATAAATGTACCATAGCAAGGGATTGCATGTTCTCTTGTGTTGAATATGTAACACCACTTTGATGTAAAAGACATTAACAAACATTTTAGAAGGAAAAAGGTTAGTGTAAATTGCCTTAAACTGATGTAACACATTTAAGAAAAAATTGTTCAGGGACTTAACACTAATATTGGAGATAATAATACAACCATCTATTTATATTGTGTTTTCAATTATATATATAATATAAGAATAGTCATAAAGCATTATTTATGAATGTGAAGTTTCCCTAGAGGGATGAAAATTCATTGGTGCGATTGGTATCTCTTTTCCTTGAATTGTCGTGAATGTTGGGGCTACTAGAAGTGAATTATTGTGATTATTTTTCCATTGTTTTAGTCATTAATTTACAATAGTCATAAACACTAAAAATTCTAGGGCTAAGATCCGAGAAACCTTCTCGAAAGATTGTGAACTTTTAGATTTACATTAATTGGATAGTACAAATGAAATTTCAACACTGGCCTATGATGGAAATTGCAATTGCAACTCGATAAAAGTGAAAGAATAGATACATTTGCGTAGGTAGAGACCAAGTGGACCCAATTGAAGAAATAGAGCTATAAGTAGCTAAATCCACATAAGTTTATTTAACAAAATAAATGGAAGGGACCTTATTGATTTTGTGATGGTAGTCATCGTTTTTGCACACACTTCATTATTTCCCATATTTTGATAGATGAACAAATAACCAAAATCTTCAACAAAGCTGATTAATGCACAAATTCAAAACCACGGCTGAAAATGCAGAACCACTAATGAACGGCGGACTAATTTCGTTCAACAGTAAATGCAAAAAGAACTGGAGTTCATCCTATCGGCGTTCACTCGGTTCTGCTTGTACATTTAAAACAAATTGTTTTATTAAGAAGGGAATAATAGTAATTTCTATTGTGTATGTTGTTGTAGTATAGTGGTGGGTATTCGCGCCTGTCATGCGGGTGACCCGAACCCGGGTTCGATCCCCGGCAACGGCGACTTTAAGATTTATGACATGACACGGACACACCAGACTTGTGTTCGACCCTCGGCAATGGTTATTTTACTCTTTATGAGATGACTCGGACACACCAGACTCGGGTTCGATCCCCAGCGACGACGGTTTTAAATTTTATGAGAATACACGGACACACCAGACTCGGGTTCGATCCCCGGCAACGGCGACTTTAAGATTTATGACATGACACGGACACACCAGACTCGGGTTCGATCCCCGGCAACGGCGACTTTAAGATTTATGACATGACACGGACACACCAGACTTGGGTTCGACCCTCGGCAATGGTTATTTTACTTTTTATGAGATGACTCGGACACACCAGACTCGGGTTCGATCCCCAGCGACGACGATTTTAAATTTTATGAGAATACCCGGACACACCAGACTTGGGTTCGACCCTCGGCAATGGTTATTTTACTTTTTATGAGATGACTCGGACACACCAGACTCGGGTTCGATCCCCAGCGACGACGATTTTAAATTTTATGAGAATACACGGACATACCAGACTCGGGTTCGATCGCCGGCAATGCCGATTTATAATTTTATGAGATGACACGGACACAGCATTTTACCAGGCCACAGACATTACATTTTCTATTTGCTTTTATCATAATTTTCCCTTTGCCTGCTCTTATTACGACTCAGTAAGCAGCAAAAATGTGGGCTGCACGTTGACCTCTGCGTTATCGATATGTTCAGAAAAACAAAATAATGCATCCGGGGATGTAGCTCAGATGGTAGAGCGCTCGCTTAGCATGCGAGAGGTACGGGGATCGATACCCCGCATCTCCATTTTTTATTTTATTTCTTCAACAGTTCCGAGATTTGAATTATTTATGCCATTTTCCCTAAAAGTTGTGCTCGGATTTGTATTATTTCCGCAATTTTCTGATTTCAGTTCTTTCACAGTACTGGGATTTGAATTATTTCTGCCATTTTCCCTAAAAGTTGTGCTCGGATTTCAATTATTTCCGCAAATTTGTGGAAAAGTTGTAAGAAGTTGTACCGGGATTTCTGGTTATGGGTAAATGATATTGAAACCGAACCTTTGCAGAAACAAACGCCTTGATTTATTTATAGACGAACGAACACTAGTGATCAAGGGAATCCCATCACCACACCCTCTCTATGTTCATAGATGTTTCCCCTGAAACTGAAGTACATTGATTTCAAGCATACCTTTATGAGATTTGTGGTTTCTTCATCAATGAATTCCTTAATTAGATTGATGGCCTCATCTACCGGAATTTTGGTCAAAAGCAAAACGACATCAAAACTTGCAATAATATCGCGTGTTTTCACTCTCATCGTCTTAATTTCATTGATTACATGAGATGAATCTTTTACATAGGAGCATGCCTTGGTATTGAAACTTGATGAGGAGAATTATTCCAACACAGTTTTCAGTATTATATTTTCCATTGCCACTACGTAACATGAATCATTTCATATAATCATAGTTATATTATGAAGTTGAATAAGTGCAGAGTGACACATCCCTATCACAAACTTGACCACGTAAAGATGGAAAGAGCATCCAATTCATGGACAAATAAGTAAATGGTGTTAGAAATTAGAAAAACAAGTTGTACCTGTGTAAATCTACATATTCCTTTAAAATTTGGGGGCCAGGGTTCCCAAGTAGGATTTTGTTTTCATGAGAAGATCCCTTTCATATGTAGGGTATGTAATGAATATGGCCATCTAAAAATAGGCTCCTACCAAGTAGGGTGGTGAAGGGTTTCAAAAAACCAACTCAAAAATTAGGAAAAACCCTGAAAATCCCCATACGTCCATGGTTTTAGGAAAATCCCAGAAAGAAAGTTTGGAAGGCGACAAGGAATGGTCCAACCTGAAATCAATTTGATGCTTTCAATCAGGAAGACTCTTATGGCTAAAGTGTGGAGTATTTTCGAGGTATTGGGTGCAAACAAATTTTTATTATTTGAAGAATGGACTAACTTATAGACCACTTCTATTGAATAGTAGAACAATGGAGCCATACACACATAATATAATACAAGTTATTTTATGTGACAAGTATGCAACAATAAGACTAAAATTCTCCTTTCGTGCCCATATAGAAAACAAAGTATAGAGAAATTGTGACAAAGTTTACTTTCTATGCCTGGCAGTAATACTTAAAAAATTGCATGTATGGTGCCAGCTACAAGACATAAATTTTAGGCAATGAAATGATTCAATTTAAAAACTGAGAACAATATTGTAAGTGTTTCATGAGAACTAAGCAAAGAAAAATTAAAACACTCTTCATCCGCAAACTCTTTAAAAGATTATGGTATTCTTAAAGTAGATTCTTCAATGTATGTTTAAACTTTAAACTTTGAACATATATTAACTTCCAGATGATTTTTCTCTTCTAATATTTGTATATAAGTTTTTAAACATACCTGACCTTGTAAGTCCCCAAAAAAGCTTTTATTTCAAAGCCTCTGCACGACCACGTTGAGTCCAACAGTTGTAACAATTCGATCTGGTGGGAGTCCTTAATAATATGAATACATTGTTTTCATCTTTTCAAGCAATGTCTATCATCAAAACTTGAACACACTTCAAGCTAAGCATCCATAAACCATAAAATCAGAACATAGCCTCATCAAAAGTTCTTAAACTTGACAAAGAAATTTAAAAAAAAACCATAAATATATTATTTATAATCTTCTCAGAAAAACAGTCCTTAAACTAGGAATGATGTGAAGAGCCGAATCTTGCGTGGATTGCTATGATTCATTTTAAATGCAACTCAAGAAAACCTTTTACTTATGGATATGGATCCTTAACCAAAACACTAAACAAGGAGGTGAGGTGTTGAGCAAGGCAACCACATCACTAGAAACAAATTTTAAATTGAATTAAAATATGAAAAGAAAGAAAATTTACAGTTTATCCATCTTTATAGATGCCCAAAATAAGGACATGGAATTCTATTTTACTGGAGAGGTACTTCCACAATCCATAGGACAATGAAAACATCCCTTTTCGTCAAGATAAAATTTGCCCTTTTGTTCTCAGCTCTGAGCTTCATGAGTTATGCAAAACCCCTTTCTAAAGTTCAACATTAAATTCATTGTTCAAACATTGTGTATAATATTCCAGCTCCCCAAAACAGGACCACTATAAGGATTTGTAAGAAAGCTGAAGAATCACTCCCTTCAATCTGTATTACATAAAAGTAGAGAGGCAAAAGAAGTTTTAGAAAAACTCAATACAAATGAAATAATTAAATTTTGCATCTTTAAATCACTACATTTAGCTAATAACTTAATATTCAAGTAGTGACTAATTTGTAATAATGAATGTAAACATCTACATTTCCCATTTGCTTTCACAGAAGGAAAATTGAAATACAGGTGATATTAGTTTTACATGTTTTAATAAAACATGGCCGGTGGAATGGCTTTTTCAGTTCTTTTTACTAATTAAAAATAGAGCTTAATAGCTAACTAAGAAGAAAAACCAAGAGAGTTGTTGATGTGAGAGATAATAAGATAAATCCAATAACATTATTACACATTAGTAATAATATTGTTAACAGTTTTATGAAACTGAATTGAACCAAGACCACAATCTAATTACACGTGATTTGAGAAATCCATTCTATAATGTTTTCTAGCTATTTAAAAACAGCGGTTGTGTAGTCTGCTGCTTTTCGACATTTTCCAGAGTTATAGTGTACACTCACCTTCAACAACAAACCTTCCTTCCTTCAGTCTGTAACATTGTACTTGCCAAAATAAAAAACGAAGTTTCTTCACTACCACTTATCTTATTTGTATTGTGATAAGGCATGATATGGTAATAGTAATCAAGCACGATGATCGCTTATGGAGGTTTGTGAAAATTGTTTCAAAGAGTGGTTTGTAGTTCAAATTTAATAGACTGCATGGTGTGGAACTACTTAAAACAAAATTAGTAACCCAAATATGATATTGAAAACCAGTGTACTGCATGTCTCCCCACCTTTGTCCTACTATATTAATAGCTATATATTAATAGCTATGTTTCTTTAGTTTCTTCTCTAATGTCATGTCTATCTACGAAGTTTCTCTATTTTGAGTCTTGAATTTGAAATCATATTTTAAAAAGTTATCAATGACCTAAAATATCTATCATAATTCAAATTGGCATCACCACAAATCAATGAGAAACATATTAGAGTGCATTTGCATAAATGAGAAACATATTAGAGTGCATTTGCATAGACAAATGCCTTTCAAAAGTTTAGTTCTACCGATTACTGCTCAGTTTGAGCCAAGCAACCATATCTGCTATGATAGGGATGAGCTCCTTTACCACAATGTTATAAGCAGAGATAATCACAGGTCTTGGCCCAATTGGTGATCAACTGACAACTGAGTGAATGACAAATGAGCATTCATCCTGCAACCAATTGGTGAGAATATTTTTCGATAAATCATTAAAACTAAATGAATAGACGAAGTAAAGTAGATGATCATTTTTTTAATAAATTGATAGAATAAAAATGGCCATGAAAGGACAAAAGTATAACAATCTTGACACGATCGATATTGTTGTATTCATTATCGAAAAAGTATCTTCACGGGGAATATTTTGCAATACTCCATCCAACCATTTGTACAAGAAAATGTGCTCAATTCACTTTCTTCTCAATGCAATTTGCTCCTCTTTCATACACTGAAACCCAAAGATGGAATAATATGCACAACTCAAACAACATCCAAAATTTGTGGTTGTTTTGAACCAGTACAATCTCATGGACATATGCAGTTAAGAAAACATTGAAGATAAACTACAAAAGATCAAAGTTAAACACATTTCATTATCTTGTTTTCTGCATATCTTCAACTTGACCTTTGTTATTAAAAAAGGCATATTACAATACTCAATATCACCCTTAAGTTGTCACCTAGTTCACGTTCTTGTCCAGTTTTGGTGACAATGAAATTCAGTGGAAAATCACCGGCACAAAACATTTGCCATTATTTTCATCAAATGGAATTCATCAAATTCCGTTGAATATTCATAAACAGTGCTAAAACTTCATATTAATATCTTGTTCAAATACATGTCACAACGAAAAAAAGTAGGCAAATTTTGCAAAAAAAATCCTAAAAACATCTCAGAACACAACATATGAGTGTTTTTTATGTGTTTGGATGTGGTCTAAGGGAAAATCTATGCAATATTTGTGAAGATGAACAAGTTAAAATTCCATCTTTGTTGTTATATTTGCCATTGTTCAAGATTCAGAAAATTTCAAATGTTTTCAAAACCAAATTTCCCTATACAACTGGCTATGTACAAAGTAGATAGAAAACCAAATAATTCAACACGCTATTGAAGATTGGAAGTCCTTGAATATAAACTTCAAATGTTTACTACAAATTCCAAATAAATATCAAGATGAGGATGCAGAGTTCTTATTGTTCCATCTACATGCAGTTCAAGTGGCTAGCTAATTCAATAATATGGAATGGCAATGATGAGTAATAAAATGTGCATTATTCAAGTTATATTAGCATACAATTCTTATTTTTGTAGATAGACACTTGAAACAGTCAATTCCAAAATCTTTAGAGAAAAAGTCAATTGTTAAAAGCGATCCAACAAATTGATCATCAGCACTAATAATAATGTACAATCAACATAAATTCCTTACTAACATTCAACATAATGAACACCAACAGAGTTTACAAGGTTTGTTGACAATTAATAGCATTGGATCATTTTAAGAATACCCCAAAATTTATATATATAATAAATGGAAGAATATCCCTAATATATAGCAAACATTGAATCCTATTTTATCAATAACATAATATGTATATATAATGTTTTGGCTAATCTTTCATTCTATTATAAAATCTTGTCAAATATTGGCAAACTTTTCACTAAATTATAAGATATTGTAAAATCTTGGTGAATATTTTGTTGAATTATAAAATATTGTAAAAACTTGGTTAACCTTTCATCAAATTATAAAACCTTGTAACCTCTTGGTGAATATTTTCTAAGAAGATTCAACTTTTCATTCTACAGATTACTAAGGTAGTGCAATAGAACGACATATTCCATATCTTGACTTTTTCAACTGCTATACCCTCAAATGAACAAATGCATGAATGAGGAGATGATGGATTTATTTATACATTTCACAAGAAGCATTGGGTCACTCGCAACTCGAGGTGTTGGTGAAACACAAGTAGGCATATTAGGGATGAAAAGCATTGATGCTTATCAAATGGGGCATATTAGTAGGCATAAACAAAAAGGTGAACATCACTCAACATTACGTCGCCCTGTCTCTGTCTCCGTCTCCGGTCTTCTATTTGCAAAGTAATCAATGATTAATCCAAACCTTATACCGTTTGTTTTCCTGTTTACTCTAAATTTATAGCTCAGTAATAATGTGTGAATTTATAGCTAACGAATAATAATGCGTGAAGGGATAGATGATTGGTGGAATTGATGGCAGAACGAGGGTTTGGGGTTTGCAGGTTATAGGGCGGCGGTGCCTCTTGGCCGCGCTTCCTCCTCCCCTTGGTCGTGGCGCTGGATTGTTCCTTTGCTTTCCCTTAGGTAACAGTCCGTTCTTTGAACTGGCTCTTTTGGTTTTTCTTTCTGTTGTCTGGTCCTCGTCTGCTGGGTTTACAGTCTTCGTCTCCCTTTGCTCTTCTTCTTGGGTTTGTTGGCTTAGCATGTATTCTCTATGAGCCGCTACCGACGACTAGAGTCCATCCTCATGTGTTGAGGACTAGTACCAACCAGTATAAAATAAGTGGGAACTGTACATAGAAGTCAGTTTTGGCTTGGCCATGATTTCTGTCCTTTGGATGGGCTGTGATTTTGTGGATTCCGTCACCTTTTTTCTAGCGTCATTCATGATGATTATTTTTCCTTGTCTTTAGAAGATTCTCCTCTCCTGGTTTTATGGGGGTTTGTCTGTCTTTGTCCCCCACGTCCGCGCTGTTTCTCTGTTCGAAGGTGGCTGTTGTTTTCAGGGCTTGTGGGTTTGATTAGGGTTTGATTCTCTTTAACCTTGCTGTTCTCCTTTGTTTCTACCTTAACTAGGGTTTGATTTCAGGATTACTGTGGCTCCTGCGGTTTATTCCTGTCTCATCCTTTGGTTTCGTTGGCATCTTGTTGACCGGTGAGTCATTTTTGGGGGGCTCCTTTCTATCATTATGTCGGAGACCCATGATGGGTCTCCTGACCCACCGACTGACCATGTTTCTGCACGCTTCTGTCGTCGTAGGAAGGCTAAGGCCCATAAAATCTTGGAAGGAAAATTGCGCTATGTGGTGGGTCGTGATATATACTTGGAAAGGGTGGAAGCGTTGTGCTCCTGTGCGTTTATAGGTAGATTGGAATATGTTTCGATGGACAAAAAAGATTGGTTTGCTTGGGCCACCAAACATTGGAAGCCCTTCTTGTCCTACGTTCCAGCTATCAGCCTTCTGGTTCGGGGTTGGATAGTTTTTGTCTTCTTAGAGGATGCTCATGCTACAGAGGTTTTAAACCGCCTTTGGAGAGTGGGTAAAGGGTCTCTGGTATTAGACCATTGGCATGTTAATTTTGATCCTGTGCATGAAAGAGTTCAGAAACGGCATCTGTGGGCTCTTCTACCGGGGCTTCCATTCCCACTGTGGAATCGTCCTCTATTGGAGGGAATTGGAAACACAATAGGCCGCTTTGTGGTGCTTGATGATGATTTTATGAAATCTTTCGATAAGAGGATGGCCAAAATCTTAGTCGAGATGGACATTTCGAAAGGGTTAACAACAAAAATTGAGATACTCTGTCGGGAACGCCTGTTCATTCAACGTCTGGACTATCAAGGCATCCCTTTTAGGTGCAGTTGCTGCCAGGAAACGGGCCATTTGCGACGCGCCTGTCCGTCTTTTCGTAATAGATCTGCTTCCCCGGAACAACGATCTCCTCATGCGGCTCTTAATACCACCTCTCCAGATCAAAGGATTTCTCAGGTATGTATGTCATCGGTTCCTCCAGCCCCCTCTATTGGACTGCTAAATAACACATGTTCTCTTTTTGAAGATGCTTCAGAGCTTGATTTAGTTTTGTTGGACTCTGTGGATGTTAGTTGAGGTATTCCTAAGTCCTCAGTCGCTCCTCAATATCTGGATAGTACAACTCCTCGGTCCTGTCTTCCTTCGAATGGTTTAAATGTCCCGCCTTCTAAGCCTCCCCCTTCGTCCTTAGAGCCTCCTTCTCACACAATTTCCCACCCCCCTACATCTCTTGCGGCTCTTCAGGGCTCTCCTTCTCGGGATTTTGATGCAGCACACCTCCTGGTTACTCTGCCGCATTCTTCTCCTTTGCAGTCTCTTCCTCCGGAAAGTGTTCCCCCCTCTCCTCTTTTCACTGATGCAGACTTCCCTCCTCTCGTCACCTCTGGTCCTTCGCCCTTTGGTTCTCCTCCTCATAGCCCTGTCACCTCTCCGTCCTTTGCCGACTCCTCTTTACAAAAGTCTCTGAGTATTTTTTCTGATAAGACGCCACTTTCCCCCTCGGTTCTTCCACTCGAATCCATTCATTTGATAATGTTACTATAAGGAGGAAGAAGAAAAATAAATCTCCTCTTGATGCTGTGGATCTTGTCCCGGCACCTTATACGCCCTTATCTACAAGACTAAAAGTAGTGGCACGTAAGCATTCCTCTCCACCTCAAAGGGTCCATAGAGCTTCGACCCCACAGCAGATTGATTCCTAATGTGTTTTCTCACCCTAAATGTTCGTGGTTTGGGCGGCTTAGCCAAGCAAAAAATCCTCCGTCATCTGATTGTTTCGCTCTCACCTGATGTCGTTCTCCTTCAAGAGATAATGACTAGTTCTTACCCTGCATTATTTTCCTTTTCCAAGCTCTGTCCGGGATGGGAGTTTTGTGCCCTTAGTTCTAAAGGTCTTTCAGGGGGAATTCTCTCTGGTTGGAACCCGAAATTCCTCAAATGTAAATATTTCCATACTGCTGCTGGTATCTTGCTTAAAGCTTCGATTTGTGGCTCTTCCCTCGAGATTTCTATTATAAATTACTACGGCCCTTACCTTAATCGTGATTCTTTCTAGAGTGGTGTGGCTTCTGGTGGTCTTCTCTCATTGCCTAATCCTATCCTAGCTGGTGATCTGAACTTAACTTTGAATGCCTCAGAGATTTGGGGCTCTAGAGAGCATCTTGATCCCTTGGGACCTTTTTTCTCCAAGCTTTTCTCTGATCATCATTTAGTGGATGTAGCCCCCTCCTGTGCAGGCCCTACATGGAGGAATGGTAGGATAGGGGAAGATGGTATCTCGAAAAGGCTTGATCATTTTTTGTTATCGGATCAACTTATTAGCTCTCTCCCTAGGTATAGGGTTTGGGCTCATAGATGTGGGATTTCTGATCACTTCCCCGTATTACTTCATTGGTTGGATCATGAGAGCCATTGTGCTTATCCTTTTAAGTTTAATCAATCTTGGTTAGGCAATGAGGATTTTATCCAGATGATTCGAGCCGAATGGCCACTTATACATTCGAATAACTCACTGGATGCTATGTATGATCTCTCATATAAACTTCGTGTCCTAAAAGAAAAAGTCATATATTGGACTAAAGTCAAAGCTCTAAAGATGAAGGATAAGTCAGTTTTCTTGGAAGAGGAAATTAGTTCTCTTCTTTTCTCCTCTCAATCTGCTATTTTAAATGAAGGACAACAGCTGAGATTGAATTCCCTCAAATCTGGTCTTCAAAAGTTGTTAGATCATGAGCTATACTCAGCAAGACTTCAAAGTAGGGTTACTTGGGCTCTAAATGGGGATGCAAATACTAAGTATTTTCATGCAGTGGCATCGGCTCGAAAAAATCATAATGCTATATGGAGTTTGCAAGATGAAATGGGTACCTGGGTTTCGGATGATCAGAGTATCAAATCCCTCAGGATTCGTTACTTCAAGAATATCTTTGATGATGATCACTCAACAAATATTGCTGCCCAGCTTAAGGTTATTTTCCTTTTTCCCTCCTATATCAGTGCTGGGGAAAATGTGGCCTTCACTAGCTCTGTCACTCTTACGGAAGTAGAGAGGGCCCTTAAAACGTTTAAAAGAGATAAGGTGCCAGGCCCAGATGGCTGTCATGTTGAGTTATACTTGACATTTTTTTTATCTTCTGGGACCTCCCCTCGTCAATATGGTGGAAGCTTCTAGGACCTTAGGAAGAGTGACTCCCGCCCTTAACTCCACTTTTTTAGCTCTCATTCCAAAAGTTGATCTTCCTGTCTCCTTTGCTGACTTTCGCCCCATTTCTCTCTGTAACCTTTGCTATAAGCTGATCTCTAAAATTGTGGCCCTGAGACTTAAACCCTTCTTAGATGCTTCCATTTCTCCTCAGCAATTCGGCTTTCTAAAGAACCGCTAGATCCTTGAGCCCATAGCCATCACGCAGGAAGTATTACATACTGTCAAAACAAACAAGAGATGTGCTCTCATCCTTAAGTTGGAATTGTCAAAAGCATTTGACTGGGTAATTGGACCTTTATCCGTATTATTCTTGTTCAAATCGGGGTTCCTCTTGTTGGGGTGAATTGGAGTTTGGGTTGTATCTCTTCTGCTAACTTTGTTGCCCTCGTTAATGGTTCTCCTACTACCTTTTTTTCGGCCTCTCATGGAATCAGGCAGGGCTGTCCATTGTCGCCCCTGTTGTTCATCCTGGTTATAGGAGGTCTTAGCCTTTTGATCGAAGATGCCAAAAGGAATGGTAAAATTAAAGGGATTAATATTTCATCTCAACTTTTCCTCACTCTTTTACTTTTTGTAGATGACGTGATCTTATTTGGTATGGGTTCTTTTGAGGAATGGATGGCCTTCAAAGTCATCCTTGATACATTTTGTGAGGCTTCTGGTATGTGTATAAATATGAATAAATCCTGTTTTCTTCATAATGATTTGGATGAAGCCCTCCTCCGAAGAATTACTGGTCTCCTTCCCTACAGATTTGATTATCTTAATAAGGGATTCGATTATCTTGGATATTTTCTCAAGCCTTCGGGTTATTTGGTAAAGGACTGGTACTGGATTGTTTCTAAATTTGAGAAGAGAATATCCCATTGGACAAATTGGCTCCTGTCTATTGGTGGACGTCTAGTCCTCATTAGATCTGTACTGTCGAGCATACCTGTTTTCTGGTTGGCTCTTGTTCCGATTCCTTCCTCAATCTTAGACAAGCTCAGAAAGCTGATATTTTATTTTCTGTGGGGATCTTCATCAAATATTAAAAAATTCCATCTTGCAGACTGGCATCTTCTGGCGCGTCCTACTTCTCTTGGTGGCTGGGGAATAAAGCACCTGCCCAGCTTCAGTCTATCTTTGAGAATGAAAAGTTTTTGGCTTGCTCTTAACAGCAATGGCATCTGGAATCATCTCATCTTTGTTAAATATATGAAAAACAGGCCTTTACATTATTGGTTTAGGGAAAAAAGCTTCAAAATTCAAAATGCCTCGATAATCTGGAGAGGTTTCCTCTCAACCTTACCATGGATTGGTGAAGGGATTCTCTGGCATGTTGGTAGTGGCTCTGCTATCCGTCTGGGTGTGGATCATGTTGTTGGTATGGGCTCCTCTTTTATTCTGCCGAGAGACTTGAGAGATTACTTGGAAGACTATGGGATTTGCTCCCTAGCTCAAGCTAGAAATCATACTTCCTCTGCTTCGGGCTACTGGTTCACGGCTGAGGAGATTGATCTTTGTGGTGAATGGAAAAATCTTTGGGATAAATTTATCAGGGGGCTGGAATTTGGTAGAATCTGTCTTTCTGAACAGTGCGATTCTCTTCTTTGGTCACATAATAATTATGTGGGCCCTTTAATTGCTGCAAAAGGCTACAATTGTATTCTCTCTGTCATATGTTCAGAGATTCAAGAACCTTTTCTGTATTTCCTGTGGACTCAAAATATCCCTCTGAAAATAGCATGCTTTACATGGCTATTGGATAGAGGCCGGATTTTAACTTGGGATCAACTTCAGATTAGAGGGTTTCAAGGCCCGAGTCATTATGTTCTGTGTGAAAGGAATGTAGAGGATATTTATCATCTCTTTTTGGTATGTCCCTTCACTATGTGTATTCTTGCACATTTCACGGCTAAGTATGGGTTTTCCTTTCCTTTCTACAATACTGTATCGTCCTTTCTGGCTCAGTGGTTTAACTCCTTTGCGCGTTCAGCTCCTTTTAGATATCTTCCACTATTTATCTTTTGGGGTATCTGGATTCTTCGGAATAACTGTCTTTTTGAAAATGGGAAACCTGTTTTCTTTGCTCTTATTTCCAGGGTTGAAGATTTTTTAAATTCATACCCAGCTCCAATAAAAATTAAAAAAAATTCAGAATATTGGTTTAAGACCTTTGAAGGCCTATCCTTTTGGATTTTTTGATGGGGCTGCTATAGGGAATATAGGTGGCGTAGGTTTTGTGATCTATCTGAATGATACTCATTTCTTCAGTTTCTCTATGGGATGTGGTTGCAGCACAAACACTAGAGCATAATTATTGGCTCTTTGGGCAGGCCGCAGTTCTTAGAGTGAGTCTGATGATGGGTCTCCCCATGCATTTGATTTTTGGTGACTCTATGGTTATTATATCTTGGCTCAACAAACTTTCTGCACTTGATGTTCCTTCACTGATGCATTGGTGTGATGATATAAGAAATATGCTTCATTTGGCCCCTCCGGTGATTTTCAAACACATATTCCGTGAGCATAACTCGCTAGCAGATGGACTCTCTAAACAAGCCCTGAAATTGGATATGGGATATGGAACCTTTTCTGAAATTTTGGATGGAATGGTCATAAATCATGGCCAATTTGTTCTTTTTTAGTGTTGCTGAGTCTCATATTTTTTAGCTTTTGACTTTCAGCATTTGATTGGCCATCTTTGTCTATTATGCATGAGACCTTTCAGCCAGCAAGTCTTGCTCAGGAATGTCTGTTTGACGATCATCTTCGATCTTACTCAGCATATTCTGACCTGATTTATCAGGGATGATGAGAAAAGTTTGCTATGATCAGACTTTTTTTCTTTTTTCTGGATGGCAGTAGTCAGACTTGTTACATCTTATGTCTATGTGATGTTCTGGGTTGCTATATTTCACTCATTCATCAGGATGGTATATGTAAATGATGTCTTTTGATTCCTATGAATAACAAAGACTGGTATTTCTTCCTCTGAAAAAAAAACTAGATTTAGGGAAAGTAGGCACCCCTCATTTTTTCTTGTCCATTAATGGTCCAAGGGACATCTGGGGACCCAAATCTTTACATATCAAAAAAATGATAGAATTGAACACTTTACAGTATGGAGTGATTATGGCACCCATGAACCATTATTACCAAGTGGAGTATTACCGAGACCTCAACCTTAATGTAGTGTATGAATTCCAAATTATCTTATTTTCCAAATCTCTCATTTTGAAGCTACCCTCTATGAAAAAAATAACTTGCTTATCAATTTATATATACGAATGCCAATTTTTCCTTTCTTTTGTTGACAATCAAAATAGGAATTATGTCCACTAGTACAAAATGAGGAATTAGCTAGTAGGTGACTAAAAATTCTAGTCACCACAGGTTTTCCAAGTGATTTACTACTAAATATGAGCAATTTTGATTGACTCAACTATAAACGACTAAAATTAACGACTAATTTAGTCACCAGTTAACAAATATGACTAGATAATAAGTGACTGAGTTAAAAATGACTAAAATAAATGACTAATTTAGTCACGACATAAAAAATGACTAGCTAGAAGAATATGAATTAGTCATTTATGTTAGTCATTTTTAATTGTGTCATGGAAAATTGCAAATTTGGCAATAAAGTGTAATTTTTATAAGTTGTCTACCTTCTATTAGTAATAATATTAGTGCCATGCACCTCGATCTTCAGAGATCCAACAAAGCAATTGCATGAACTTTTAGCCTTATGGGGGCTTTTATGGTTCGCAAAAATAAAATAATTCTCTAGCTTTCTATTTTTGGCGAATCAAAGGTCATGATAATTGATTGGGACAGAGGTCTCACCAAGTTGTAGTCACTGAGTTATATATGATTGTTGGTTGAAAAGGATTGGGCTCCTAAAGAATTGTTTTCTTTCTTTATCCTTCAGGCACCTGTACAGGGAGTTCAATTCTGACGTAGACCTACTGTGTTGAATACTTAGGCTAAGAGGACTAGATTTACAAGTAATTTGTCTGAATCTAAGAAGATGCTTGAAGACACATCTAAGAAGAGTAAATGGAATTGGAATTCAAGCAATTCTAAACATGGTGATGAGATTGGTGTCGGTGGACATAAATTGAAATTGACAAATATTGGTATTGAGCTTCATGTTGGGTCTCCACTGACTTCAGAATGTCATCAATGTTTAGACCTTCAGGTTTGTTCTGTGTTTTTCTTGATTATCTATTGTGTTTTTTTTCTATTCATGTTTTTTTTCTTTGTTGTGGATGTGGTGGAGATGAAATGGCTAGATCATAATTCCCTTACAGTAACAGAGGAATGCTACACCTGTAGATGCACTATAATAGGGCATAAGGATCAAATTTATTATTGGATATTCTATGATTTTCACAAGTTGCAGCCCCGAAAATAGGTCAGACCTGCCCAGGTTCATAATAATATTGCTATGTTTACAGATAAAACTCAGGAACTAGCAATTCAAGGGTTGGTAGACCAAAAATGTTGTGTATAGGATTTCAGACTAAAGGTTATAATATCTAAGAATTTCCTCGCTTAAAGGTTCAAGAGAGGGATCTGGACTCTTTACTTTCCCTATGGGACCCCTTCCAGAAACACATATGAGAGGAGTTGTGCAAGTCTTTACCTGCTGTTGCACCTCTTTTTTTGTAGTAAAGTATAATGCTTTCCCAAATACTAAAACTGCGTAATCTGCTTAATATTGTTATATTTGTAAGATTCATGAGCAGCCCCCAGGAATTGTAAGACTCATTGATTAACTTTGGGGATTACAACAATCTCATACGGAAATAAGCCTTCCAGTCACTACTACATTTCGATCCAAAATCCGATGGAAAAATCCAACGGCGCGTGGATTTCTCTTTTTAAACTTACCAAAAATCACAAGGATACATTTTTTTGTTGTAAATGTGGCCACAAGCGTCGGTGAAGCGACGACTGTTCTCATAACCATCGGTTAAGCGACAGCGAGTTAGTAAGCGTCGCTTAAGCAACGACGCCTTTAATTGGTCTGTGGATTTTTGGTTTTGAAGTGATGATGTGGTTGAGGAAGAAGTGGGTGGTCGTAAGAGAAGTGTTGACAAATGTTAACA